>BSDZ01000080.1:1800000-2020000 GCA_030268105.1 Volvox africanus
CAATTGTCTCTTCTGACCACAAAGCTAAGAGTTTAGGGCTGCAAACAGTACTTTGCTACCACCAATACCTCAGACTAGGTCTTGGCAATCCAATGCTCTCATGTGAATCTCTTCAGCTATTCCGATATCCATATCGTAGTTGTATACCATCGTATAGTTTGTGTGTAGGATAGGGGGGTACATCACCCGTGGCCACTAACCTGGCAGTCCCTACCTTCCCCGGTGTTTCGGGGCACCCTCATCCAGTCTCCCATGCCGACTTCTCCGAAATCAGTGGTTTTCCCAGGTTCAGCACCCACCACCAGCATCCAGCGGAATCTGCCGAATCAACTAAGGCGTCAACTCCGTATAGTTGTATGCACCCGTTGGGCTGGCAGTGATGGATGCATATAGTGCCTAAAGTTGCATGCTGCACACGCCACGCGGCTCTGATAGGTGTCTCCACGCTCGTGGCCCTTCGATATGACTGGTTACTTACTGGAGCATGAATTAGATTTGGTAGGAAGTGACCCGTGGGTCCGTATGGCGCGTTCTTGTATGGTCGCATATACAGGACTTACATGGAGCCCGTTTGGGCTCGAGTGCAGTGTATAAACGGCTTTCGCACAACACGTGCATGATCACGGCTTTGATGTGGAAGACTAGTGACCCATGGGGCATGTTCTTGGCATGCACCCATCTACGGAAGCAACTTAGGATTGCTTTTGGTGTGAGGGTCTTCGTGCCACCTTGTGGCATCTATAGAACTTGGCAGGCAAATTACCCATGGGTCAACGCTACCGTCTTGGGGTGTATAGGGCATCGTGCGTGGGTAAATGGGCATGACCGCATCAAGGGGTAGATGATAAATGGGCATCAACGTACCCGCATAGTGTAGGACTGATATCCTATCCCCTTCCTTGATGCAGCCGATGTCACACTGACAGATACTGATTTATGAGTACCTATATCATGTAACGTATCGGCTGCATCAAGGACAGGTGTCTGTCCCACGTGGATGCGGCAGGGTGGGCAAGTGACCCATGGGCCTGTCTCTTGAGCGCTAATCATGGAGAATCGAGGCGCTCTCCTTTTGGGTTTGCACTATTCAGGGTTATGAATTTCGCAGCGATCGGGAGCGATGTGGGTTGCCAGGACACCCTGGTATCGTACACAGTATGTGTGTGACCCATGGGTCCTGTGAATGTAGTAATGATGGCTGTCACCAGTTCATTCGCCGCACGTGGTTCGGTCCAACAAGACTTCCTAGAACCACGTATTCTGTGTACTACAGGCTAGTGAAGCTAGCCACACAAGGCCCACAGTGTAGCGTGGAAGGCGTTCGCGTGGGTGTTGCCATCGAGCCATTCAGGCTGCACTGTAACTCCTATATATTTAATTAATATGTGACACACGCGTACGGAAATTTGTGCGGTCATCCTATTGGTTCTGATGGTAGGATTACCAAACCATTTGGCAGGTTGCTTGTACGTGATGCCGTGATAACCGCCAATTTGCTCTTTGTGAGGTACGAGGTGCACCTGCAACACGACCATTACCAAACCCGTCTGACATTACGCTTAGTTCGGGATCATACCTTCTGGTTTAACGGTTCTGCATTGCCCCGTACTCCCCCTCCCCATGGAACTCCGCAATTTAACGAAAACCTGCATTCCGGCTAGTTCTCCCGCCTCCCCCGGGATGTGGCTATATGTGGCTGGTTGTTGGCTGTTATGTCATGTGTATAGGACTCACGGTGTAGACCGAACGGCAAAACGAGTAAAACACCCTAACGAACGACCCCTGGTCAACCAGTTATATGTATGCCGATCAAGCCCTAGCATTCCAGCCCGTAATCTCATAGTAGCCGCACGAAGCAGGGGAACGTGCAGCATTAGCCGTGTGAAATAAGCCCTTAGACCAGGAACAGCGGTCTAGGGCTACAACTAGAGCGCAGCGAAACACCAGCGATCGCCCTTCCGTTACCCTCTTCATTTCAGCTTTCAAGAACCGGGAGGCAGGAGGCGGGAGGCGGGCGGATATGGTGATGAATTAGCGATATTTTAGTTGGCAGGGAGGTCTTCAGGGGTCTGCTTTCAATATGGCAGCGTCGGACCGAATTGCGCATCGTCCCAATGAACCGGTGAGCCAATTGCACTACGCTCTTATCGCATTGGATTGCAGCACAATGGTAGTCAGGAGGTAGCGACACCGGCTGTAGTTAGCCAGCTGAGCCCAAGAACTGCAGGCATTTCAACCTAGGCACGCGATAGTGAGCAGCAGAACAGTCATACATATACCAGCTTCAACTCCAAAGGCCGTCAAAACGAAGTTCCTCGTCGGCGCACACGATTGGCTGGCGCGCGCGGACGGGTGACCCTTGGGACATTTCCAAAAACAAAGTACTAGTTGCTCGGGAAAATAATTATTTATACATGTACAGCATCTAGAAACATCATGACTGCGGAAAAGAACAGAATTGGATTGGGTTGTTCAGATGAAAGGCGGTCACAGCAGCTGCAGCCGATCTATCATGGGCGCAGTCTGGGCCAATACGTCAGAGGCCCTCGGCCGCGGTACGAAGGCGTGCGGCCGTCATTTCCTCCTTCTGACTGCACGCCCATCCGTAGATCGCACGCCTTCACACAAAGCTGTCGCTGATTTTGCTTTATTTGGCATTGGTCATCTGCATGCGCACACGAGTATAGGAACGGAACGCACCTTTCATCCATCAATTCATACCTTGAACGAGGAACGAGTCGCAATTTAACACAGCAACGTTTGCGCTCTGTATACCTTGCGCTCTTCAGCTTTTGCTTACTTGTCTGCCAGCGTAGTGTTTATCTGTTTTGGGAACGCCATCGTGCCATCTGCCAGCAGCAGCTGCATCAGTTGGCCGCCGCTGATGGCTGGGAGGCACTGCAGCTGATTACTCGCCGCCGCCGCTGGCCCCTGCAGCAATAGCAGCAGCAGCGTGATCGAGGTCTCAGATTTTCTCCTCAGCGCCCCGGGTGGTAAGTTGATTAGTAGTGCAGGATCCCGCCATCGCGATCTCCGTTTTTCCATCACAGGTAGTTCTCTGTGCGATGAAAGCCGCCTATCAAGTCTGGGGCAGGGGCAGGGGCCGGGGTAAGCCCTTGAGCGAAGGATCCCTAACTGCACCCAATGAACGCAGAGCCAATCGACCGACGAGCATTCGCGCGCTCGCTCGTTCTGGAGCGTTCAGCAGCGTTCTACTCTCTGTTCTTACCATTCTTCAAGGCTTTCCTTCCTATGCTGCACCATTGCTGCATTTCGCACATCCGTACGGATCGTTACATTGTACCGGCCCTGCATACCTGTCCTTCTCCCTCAGTCACACCTATCGCGGCTGCCGCCGCCTCCATCATTGTCGCCACCGCGCGCTCCTCCATGTCCAGCACCTGGGAAGAGTTGCGCTTTTACGGCCATCTGGCCTCCACGCTCTTCGCGCCCAAATACGACTTGGCGAAGGTTCCCGGACCCAAGGGCATATTCGCCCTGGGGAATATTACGGCAGTTATAAGGCCGGACTATCACGTGCAGGTATGTTCAGGTACAGTGTACGTCTGAGGCTGAGGCGGGTGGGGTCAGTGGGCGACTTAAGGTTTCCAACACTGCGATTTCAACCGCTCTAACCATACCAGCTATTTCGCGAAACCTACACTGCGCGCCCCGTCGTGACGTAATACGTTTTCCGACTCCATAACAGATGTTGGAATGGGCAAACGAATACGGCGGCGTGTACAAGTTTAGCCTTGGCTTCCAGTGGGTGGTGGTGGTCAGCGACCCACGGGTCGCTGTGCAGGTATACAGGCGTGCATGGGGAATTTCGGGTATGCATGGATTCTGTCTGCTGACGTGGTTTCTGTCTGCTACGGCTGCAGTTACGGCTGAAGTTGATGTTAGTATTCCTCAGGTGTCAGGGCTTTGGGGTCGTAACAGCTGCCGGTTGGAGAAATCCTATCCTAGTCTTCATGCAATTTGAATTAAATTGATTTCAAGGGCAAGTAGTTGTTATTCATTTGAACCAAGGTCAGCGCCCGAATGAACATTGATTATGTCACGGTGTCCTGATTTCACCAGGTTGATTGGGGCATCACTGTGCCAATCACTGCCTACCCGCACCCCGGCAGGTCCTGGGCCGCGGCCCGGGTTCCATTCCGCGCAAATGTGTGGGCTACAAGTTCTTTGACTTGGTACGCGAACAGCAGGGTACGACAGCAGGAGCAGGATACGCCCACAACAGAGCAAAACCCTGCTCGCCGCTCGAATAACCCATATGGCCCCCCCCCAAAAGAGGGAAAAGACACTTTGGGTTGCTTTGCAGGGTTGTGTTTCCATGTGTTGCGCACATACTGTAATCTACTATGTATTGCGTTCCCTGTCTCAGTTGATGACTTGTGCCCCCTCCCGGTCATCTCCGTACCGGCCATGCAGGCAACGAACGTTTCCGGGTCGCACAGCTTCTTTACCACCAGCGATGAGACGCAGTGGGCCACTGTGAGGAAGGCCGCAGCGGCCGCCTTTAGCTCCGCCAATGTGAGGTACGACAATTCATTTCGTCCATGGGCTTCTTTGTGGTTTCGGAGAGCTCCCAGTCAGCGGCTGCTGCGGGCAATGTCAACAACAGTGCGAACATTAATGGCCACCCTAAGTCGTTTGATGTGCGGGAGACTGTTGGCGTGATGGGTTGAGATTCTTTAGGGTTATCTTCCCATATCTTTTCTCCGTACCGCCTGTCCGCAAGGAGTCTTAACCCGAGAGCTCTTCCCGATATCCGCATCGGCATGCAGGAAGGCATTTCCGATTGCGCTGCATCACGCGCGCCAGGTCGCTGCCTCCCTGGACCCCTCCTCTCACCCCGATCCTGTCAACCCCTACGTCGAGCTCACTCGTCATCAATTACAAAAATCTGACCATCACCACCACTACTACCACCAACCCGTGAACGAGCAGCAGCAGCCCCACTCGCCACAGCAGTCTCCATGGCCAGCGGCGCCAGCATCTCACACACAGGAAGGGGGTGGTGGTGCCACAGAAGGTGGTGCTTGCGAAGATTTCGAGAACCTCTCCCGAGTGAGGCGCAGGGCAAGACGCTGTGGCAGTTGCAGCTGCAGCTGCAGCAGCGTGAGCTCCGATGTTGCAGTTCGTGCGGTTCTGGAGGACAATAACCGCAGTAGTAATGCCCCCGGAGCCACCAGAGCGAGCAGCAACAGCGGCAACAGCAACCATTCACGGACAGTAGGGCCCGAGGCGAAGGGAGGGAGCCAAATAAGCCAGCAGCGACTAGGAAAAGGTAAAGGTTTCGACGGCACTAAAGCAATGGGACTGGGTACTGGTGCCACCTCCGAAGCCAATGCACACAGCAGCGTTTTGACCTTCTTACCAAAGTGGCTATCAATATCGCGGGGAAAACCCAGCAGCAGCTTTTCCAGATCCGGACACATCGGGGTTTCATATGATAGTGGCGCGGCAGCCGCCACTTCGAAATCACCAACAGCTATTGGGGTGGCCGCGCCGCCTCTGCGGCCTGCGGCTGCCCTTTTGACAGTGACTGGCGATGTCACACCCGCAGGTCCCGATCCGTTACCGGCGGTGGCTGGGGATGGCACAATAATGGCAGCGGTAGCGGCGGCGGCCCCACGTCCGTGCACCTGTGGTAACTGCAATCATGAGGCCGAGCCAAATTGGCCGATTCGGGGTGGCTTCAGCAGTCCGGAAGCGATGGTGATGCCACGCGGTCAATTTGCCGTGGCGGCGCATGCTATCGCAGTTGGCAGTGATGGCGACAGTGATTGGGAAGGAGGTGCCTGCGAGGGCTGCAGTGGGACCACGATCATCACAACCGCCAACGAAAGCTCTGGCGCCAGTGTGCCTTTTGAGGGATCGAGATTTAACGCTGGCGGTCTGGCTAGAGGAATTGACCGCTGGATGAATGACATTTGCAGTGCTCCTGCTGCCGCTGAGGGAGAGGCGGGTCCGATGGAGACAGCTCCAAATGGTGTGGTGGTGGATATTCAGGAGCACTTGGAGCTGAGTATGCTCCACGTCTTCATGGAGGCTCTATTTGGCATCCGACCGGAGGACTTCCCAGGTAGGCGATGCGATCCTCACTGATTTCCCGTGACAGTCATTGTAAATCGTATAATCCGGAATGGAAGAACCTATTTCAAGAACGAGGTTGTTGGCTTCCATTTCGCTTGCCATAGGTCGCCAAGTGGCTGCCGACATGAATCTGGTTTTGGAGGAGGCTAATGAGCGACTCAAGGTGCCCTTGAGGAAGGTGGCCATGGCGATAGTACGGCCCCGGGTGCGTAAGGCAAGAACATTGTCGATGACTAAGAAACTGAATTTAACGTCGAGACCAAGGGTTTGCTTCTACGTCGTCATGATTTGGCATAACCAATTTGCCATAGTTTTCTGCAGCTAAAGCCGAGAAACCTATAACAGTGCCTACTTCATCAATTTGAAATCTGCCATCAACCTTGTCGTTGAATCTGATCTCGACCAATCGATGATGGATCTGAAGGTCAGTCATCTTTCGCATAGTGAAAATGCATAGTAATAATTATACACGTATCAGTATGGCTCGCATTCGAATTTGGATTTGTACATTTGTCTTTCAAAACATTCAAAACGGCAAAATAATTCTTTCCTGTTGAAAATGTGAATTAACGTTCACAAGGTCTGGGCAAAGCGAACAGCAAAACCAGATACGGAACGAGTTATAGGCGATGGGAAACCGATTACTTGCATCTTTTTCGATTTATTGCAGCCACGAGCTCTACTATTAGGCTTCACAGCTTAAGTCTGATTGCTCACGGCTGATTGCGTTGGTGGCCAAAATGTAAGCTTGCTCCTGTTCCTGCTACTGTCAGGTGTCCCGTGGATTCAACAGTCATGGCATGGAGGGATATTTTCGCGCTTGTTTGGCCGGGGTAGAAAGACGAGGTGTCCACATATCAAACAGCATTCCTTGCACCCTAAACGCGCTGACACACCCGCAATCCCCTCTGGGCGCCAACCCTCTGTAAAGGCTCAAGCGCACATTCGTGCTGCGCAACTGCGCTTGGCCAAAGTCTACAGTGATATGTACGACACAATTCGCAGTCGCGGCACACCTGTCCTGCCGCCGGACGGCGTCACTGACCTGTGGGCATGCCTCGGTCGCGTCCGCCACCATGTCACTGGCGCGCCACTCGGCCGCGACGCGCTTGTCCCCGAGATTGGCGCGCTGATGATGGCGGGCTTCGACACGTCGTCACATTCCGTGGCCTGGGTGTTGTTCGCTCTGGCGGCGCACCCGGAGGTACAGCGGCGTTGCCGGCGGGAGTTGGCGGCGCGTGGGCTACTGAAGGAGAGAGACGGTGCGCTACTGCAAGCGTGGGGTATTAAGCCGCGTCCGTGACTTGCATGTGGCACTCTTTTTCTAAACGAAGCTAAAAGAGTGCTGAAAACGTCTGCTGCTGGAAGAGTCAGAAACTTATGTGTCGCAGAAAGGACCGACAATAAAGGACAAAATTACATTGCACAGGCGCCCGGACACCTACGCCAAGCCCTCTCCATCCAATCAAGCCTATCTTACACACTCAATGATGCAGCAGCACCTTTCTAAACCCCCGTGTCCGACGTGCGTTTGTCCGACCGCTCCGGGACCTGGACCAGGTTCTCCGCCTCGGGATCCCTCCCTGGAGGACCTCAGCCAGTTGCCGTACCTCAACGCCGTCATCGATGAAACCATGCGGATGTTCCCCGTAGCCGCCACCGCGTCTGTCAGGTAGGTTTGTACGGTGTACATATCTAAGTTGCACATTAAAGTGATGCGCACGGTCACGTCGAAGTGAAGTGGTGTGAGGTGCTCCGTATGTGCTCTGTACAGCCGGACGGGTAGGAGGGAGATGCGCAGAAAGGACAAGACGCACTGCACCGCACTCCTCCCAAAGCGCCTTTCTTCCAAAGCTCCCCGTGCGACATGCACGGGGAGCCTGGCTTAAGTACGGCAGAACTTGAGTCGACGACGTCGTTCATTGCGACAGGGAGGTGACGCAGCCAACTCGTGTGGGCGACTACCTCATCCCCCCTGGAGTAATCGTATGGCCCATGTTGTACGCGCTGCACAACAGCACCCACAACTGGGTACGCCCTGATGAGTTCAGACCGGAGCGATGGCTGGCGGAGCCTGAGGAAGGTGGTGGTGGTAGTCACGACGAGGCTGGCGGCAACGGCGGCTGCGGCGACCGCAGCGGCGCAACCCTGCGGCCAACGTCTCAAAGCTTATCCGACTCCGCAGATGCAGGTAGCTGCAAGGGCAATGGCAGTGGTGCGGCGCCAGCGCCCACAGCCGGCGTTAGCAACGGCGGCAAACGTTTCATGCCGTTCAGCGACGGGATGAAGAGTTGCATGGGCCAGGTGCGCGCGCGTCAAGTGTGCTGCGAATCCCCGTTATCGATTTGAGCAGAAATGCGATGCGATGCTGCGATTTATAATACATACGCAAAGAGACATACGCATCCCGATCTGATTTCATCATTGCTATCCTTTTTCGTGTCTCGAAGCCGTGAAAAGTTTGAAGTGAAGCTTTTTTTGAAGTCTTTGAAGTGTCAAACAAACAAATGAGCATTTGTCCCTCCGCCGTGACTGGGACCCCCATCCGAACACTTGCGCGGACTGCCATCAGTATTATTATTATTCAATTATTTTCATCGAGGCCGGGTCCTTACCTCTTTATCGCGATGAAACCCCCAACCAAAACATTACATTCTGTCAGGCTCTGGGCTTAATGGAGGTCCGCACCATGCTGGTGGTGTTGTTGGGCCGCTACCGGGTTGATTTGGACCCCTCGGGAGGGGGCCCCGAGGCAGTGCAGCGCAGCATGATCATGAGCCTCACACTAAAAATCAAGGGAGGGCTGCGTTTGGTGTTCACACCGCTGCGCGGCTCCGAGGACGAAGATGGTGCCTCTCCTGGCAACGCGTGAGCGCTCGGACACTGCCCAATCCAGGATTTGACTTGCTGGTAAGAGAGACAGAGAAGATTGCGGGTGGGGGGAAGGGGTTCGAGAGGAGGGAATGGGCTGGTTGGTGGAGGGCGCGACATGTGGATGTAGACGAGGGGTAACAGGGAGATCACTGCTTTCGCGAACAGAAAGGGAAAATGTGTGTTGTGTCACGTGTGTGTTTCGGTGTTTGGTACGAAGTGTCCAACGCACCCTCTGTGCCCCGTATGTGCGAATGTGAGAGGTGGAGAGGTAACACTAGTCTTTGGAGAGGTAGTTGTAGAAACCGTGTAAAGGATGCCGTCATTAGATTTGTAAGTGTATTTTCCGCAGCCGGTTGATAAACTTAATGCAATTCTTCGGGGCTTCTGTGTGATGCGGCGTTGCTCCACATCATTGTAGCTGAGTGCGCATGGTTGCCACGGCTGGTTGGGCAGCGTGGCGTCTGCCGACCCGCGTGATGGTTCTCATCGGCCGTTGGCGGAGGTCGTTGTGGCGATTGGCTTTCAGCGGGGCCCTAAAACCCTAAGATATCATACCTCATTTTTTTAGCCATTTCATTCGCTGTGTGGGAGCTTTCTGTCCCTGGATGTCATGTCAGGCTGCTCCGGAGCTGTTATTGACCCCATCGGCGCCCATATCATTTTTAGGGTCTGGAAGAGAGGTTTGTGAGGCCATATGTCTTTATGTCTATGGTGCCCCTCACAGCGGCGGAGATCCGCTGCTGTCACCATGTTGGTTGTGTTGGGCGGTCGTCTGCCGACACATTGTGTACGACGAATTCAGAATGGCCGTATGCTGCGCGTGCCGTGGTTTGCGAAGTGGCAAAGCCAGGCCGTCTGGGGCCAGGGACTGGAAGGCAGGATGCAGCTGCTGTGCGTGCCACAGCACGGGAGTAGTCCACGGCTCTCGACATTAGCACAGCAGTGGTGCATGCGAGTGTGTAAGGGACTCAGTGGCACGTCCCCGTCGCTGGCTTGCCGCCTCTTACAGGTCCCTTTCGGCAAGGAAAGCCATAGGTCATCCATTCTACCTTGCCGATGTGACAAGTGTTAAGTCACCATATCCTTCGCATCCATCCTTCGTCCAATATGCAACGACCAGCAACAACCCCAAACCCAAAGAACTCTCCACGTTGCACAAACATCTTCCAGGGGCATCCGCCGTCGTAAATCATAAACCGACCAAGTGACCGATCAATGGAACGGTCTCTGTCATCATCTCTTGTCATCAAGAATTATATCATTTGTCACATCATGCGGCCGCCACTTAAATCCGCGAGGGTGCCGGACACCGTGTCATGCTTAGGCTCCGAATGGCATATGATATGTAAATAGATAGATGTTAATGGCATGCTCAGATGTCCACAGTCTCAACAAATCTTCCCTTACTGTCAGCACCCGCCAGAAGAGTCAGTGCACTGGAGTCAGTGCGCTGCGCAGGGCAAAAATCGAAAATTGCAAATTTGTCTCAACACAGCTCGCAATCCTCTGGATGTGAGGGTGACGTTCTACAGCAGACATCCATGTTCATGTGTATGTGTTTATGCAGAACAGAGAAAGTTTAAAACACTTCGTTTGCAGGGCAAGCAAGGAAACAAAGACGTACGCCGCACCGTCACGTCAACGAATCTAACGGCGGCAAGGGGCCTACACCGAGTATGTGGTATACAACTCCCAACCAAAGCCGTACTTATCAGAACGTACCATATGACACTAGCAGCAGCTCTTCAATTTCACTCTAATGAGGACATTGTAAGTGATTTGAGCATGACACGATATTTATTCAGATTGTCGTACGCCGCCCAGGCCATCAATCTCATGTCACCAGGCCCCTGCAGTGTACGGCAGACGTGCTGTACAGTAAGCTCATAATGACCTGTTTCATTATCCCCCCAAAGCCACAACCCCCAATAGTAGTACGATGTAACACGTGCCAAGCAATACGGACATTCGACGGAAAGGCTCCGCAACCTCTGCTGGAGCCCTGCGGAACCACTCGGTCGTCGTGCTGCAATTGAAGACCTTGCGGTAACGGCCGTCAAAGCCTCTGGGATCGCACCCTTATGTTTGGTATCTGCGTCTGCGTCTAGACGGACGGCCAGGTAAGCGCCATTCGCGCACCGAAAAGCGCACATGCTTGCACGGCTACCTGTACAATTCCGCAAGCAGCAATTCGCGAGCTGGATCCCCGATAGGGAGATCATCCATCCATTCGTTCAATCTAGAAAGGGCGCCCCTATCAAGCACAGCACAACACAGCACAGCACAGCAATCCCTACACGGGGTACCCCATACATTAACCTTAGGACCACAGACATTAAAAGGTTGGAACCAGAATCAGGCGTTGTAACTTGAAACAAGCAAGCTCTCTTACTCATCGCCGCGTGCGCCTCGTGATGCCCCGTCGGGTTGACGGTCCCGCCGACACTCCTCGCTCCTGCTGTGCCGGCCACCGCTTATGTTTTCGTTGCCCCCTTTCGTAATCCCGCTCCTCCTCTTCGCGGTCATCCTGGCGTGCCCCCTCTTGACCAGGCTGACCCGCAAAGGGCGTGGGTGCCGACTGCGTTGCCGTACCTTCCCCCCCTGCCGGTTGCTGCCCTGGCCCTCGCTCGGCCTCCTGCCCCACATGTGCCCCTTCCATCTCCCCTTCGCGACCCGGGGCGTCCTCCGGCCCCGCCCCGGTAGCCTCCCATTTCGCTCTTCTCACGCCCGCATTGACGGTGGCGATGTGTGAGGCGACGGAGAAGTCTCGCGTGTTGATGAGGGTTGGGCGAGTGCAACCTGGGAGGGGTTCAAAGAAGGGCAGAGGGGGAGATGCGGAAAGTGCGAGGAATTTGCATTTTGAGGTAACCGGAGCGGTAATCCGGCAAGGCATGCGGGAACTGTTGGAGTGGTTTCGAGTGGGGTTGGAAAGGACGCTCGGAGCCTGAAAGGGAATCCCGTGTCGTAATGACAAAGTGGCCTTAACGAGGCAACCAGAGATCCCAATGCGTGGCCGCAATGGGGACGGGCGATCGGGGCGGAGTAGCGTACCTTCAATTGCTGGAACGGCAACCTCAAAACTCATCTCCAGCTGCGCATGGGCGGGGAGGGACAGTGCCTGCCGCACGGAGCGCAGGAAGCGACTGCGGCCGGCCAAGCCAGGTCGCAGGGGAATGCGATGCAGGGAGCCATCTGGCGCGTGAACGTTCACAATCGCCTCCGGCGCGGGTTTGACACGCTTCGGCAGGAGGGTTTCCTGCCATGGTGGAAGTACGGTGCTGCAAAAACGACACTCGCGCTCCTCCCTGCGGCAGTCAAAACACAGGTCAAAAGAGGCAAGGATTTGTTTAATCGAAGGTTGGGTGCAATTCTATATGCAGCGGACTAGAGTTGTTCGGTCATTTTACAATCGGGCATACGGCTATCTGGCATTCGCCCCGCTCGCCGTCGGTTGCAAACAATTACCATAGGTGAAGAAATCGTATTATGTTACATGCAGTATTTAGCCATGCACCTAAGCGACATATATAAAAAGTTTAAAACGTGTCTGTCTTTCCCGCAGCGCAACTGCTGCAACATAACGGGCTTAACAGGCAGATAGGCAACCCCAACACACTGCCGTAGACCTTGATCAAACTGTTACAAAAGAACCAAGCATTTGGTTATGGGTACCCTTGCATAAATCAGGTCGGGCGTTGCCTACATCGCTGATGACTGAGGCTTTGCGTGCAGACACGACAACAAATAATTAAAACAATTTACAATAAAATTCTTAAATCTGAACATGATACACGTGTTAACCCTGAGTCAGACGGGGTTCATCATGAGCCGAAGCGCCGGAATACTGGCGTTTGTTACACTAACCTCTTTCCAAGCCTCTCAAGCTGCCATCTCGCCAAGCAGGATCTATGGACGTAGTTGGGACATTTGCATGGAGCCGGTTGCGGGTCTTCGTCAAGACAGATCCAGCAGATTGGACGCGTAGCAGGTGACGCCGGCGTCGCCCCAGAGACCGCAGAAGTGGGAGAATCTGTCGACGTCATTCCTTGTAGCTTAAAAATAACTTAAAATGATTGTTGCAGAAATCAGCACGAAATCCGTTAGTGGTGGGCGGTAGTCGTCGTAGCGCTAATTCAGTCAAGTCAGGAGTTGGTTGAAGCGGTTTGCGGCGTTGCGCCGGCCCTGACGTCAAACGTCAGGCACTTGGTGTTGCCTAAATTTATAATCCTTCGAAGTTGGTCATACTTCCTTATGCGCTTATATTCATATTAGCTTATGTAAGTTTTTCATATGGGCACCTTGAAGCATGAGGGTAAGAAATAATTCTTTTACAAAGCTTCTATTTATTGTCACCCATTCTATCATGTACATATATTTATTTTTTTAGTTACAATTACGTCAAAAAGATATGATTTCTGGCCGCCCATGGCTCCGAAGCCTGTTGAATTGTTTCGTACTTCCTGCCATCGGGCGGGCGGTCTCAAGTACCCGTCCGGTGCCATCCGCAATGCTTTGAATCATGCCAAATAACGTCCAAGGTAGAAAGATGGACGACAAAACTGTGCAAAGCGTTCTCATTGTGTTCGGTAAGCAAGGGCGCGCTTTGGACCCAGTCCCGAATTGTGTTGCACTACCTAACACATCCCCTTATTATGTATATTACAGCAATGCAGGCAGAGGCTCAGCCTCTGATCCAGGCGCTGGGGCTCGAGAAAGATGAGCCGCCAAAGTAAGCAGCCCGGCCTAATTGTTCCGCGAAGCTTAATTCTGCTTGCATAACTTCATCTACGTGCATATTAACTTATCAGGATTATTGGTCCAGCGCCATGTGTCACGTTTTCCAGTCAGCACGAGGACCTGCAGGTCCATGTTGTGTGGAACGGTAAGGACGAAGAGACCGGCGTTGACAACGTAGGAACCGTTCCGGCGTCCCTGTCGACATACCTCGCAGTGCTTGCTTTTAAGCCCGACGTCGTGATCTCTGCGGGCACAGCGGGTGGCTTCAGGGCCCAGGTGTGGTTGGCGGGGATAGGGTTTATGACGAATCGTCCTTGTCGCGCTTCATGACTGTCCTCCTCAAGTCCCGCATGATGTGCTTAAAAGGAAGGTAAACATGACGAACTATGGGGGTAGGTTACGTGAGAGAGTGCTATAATCTTCAGTCTCAGCTGTGATCCCACCCAGGATCGACAGTTTGGCGCACGCAGGTACCACAAGCATTGGCCGCAGCCTACCGTCCGCGTTAAAACTGTTTCCTAGTTGGGAAGGCTTGGCCCTTACATTTTATTCTTCCGCCGGTGCAGGGCGCCGCCATCGGTGACGTCTTCTTAGGGACCGCTGTCATCAACCATGATCGCCGCATTCCGCTGCCCAGCTTTGACAAGTACGGCATTGGTTACAGCCTCTGCTTAGCCACGCCAAGACTTCAGGTGTGCCAATTTAAGCGCCTCAATCTGTGACTTTACGCTTCATGTCACTGGACCCCCTAATCGGCTGCTCGCCGCCCTACTGTTGCCAACTCAACCATAAACCCTGTCCCGTGCTCTAGGGTCGTTTTCTGCCGTTTGTTTTTGCATGTAGCGGCTGTGAGGCACTGGTTCCCTTCTCGGACATGACGATTCAGCTTCGCTGCTGGAAACCTAGGATCTGGGTCTGGGCGCTGCCGACCCATTTTCCGCCGCGTTCTTTTACAAAACCAATTTGCTCCGCATTATTTTCTTGTCCTCTCAGCCCAGAGCCCAGATCCTTCCAGCCAGGATTCCTATAGCCAAATGTTTTGCCCTAGATTCTATTCGTACGCCCAAAACCTACATCTGTACGCCTCCCGTCAGGCCGAGCTAGGCCTGAAACAGGGTGTGGTGTCCTCGGGCAATTCCCTGGACTATACGGACAAGTGCATGGAGATCATGGGTCAGCACCAGGTGGCGGTCAAGGAAATGGAGGCTGCGGCCATTGCATGGGCATGCAATCTCTACCACGTGAGGGGGACGCGTCGCGTATAGCTGTTCCGTGGACGTGTTTGATTATATAAGGTTAAGGAAAGCGTAGGCGCCGATGTGTGACTCAAAGAGTTGTGCATGTATTTTATCCTTAACCCGCGCACACCATTAGTCATGCCCTGACCTACGTACACAATGCCAAGCTCGAATCGATAAGGAAAAGGAGTGTATGATTACCACGATCATTACCTCCAGGTGCCGCTCATGTGTGTCAAGGCCGTCACCGACATTGTGGATGGCGACCGGCCCACGTCTGAGGAATTTCTGGAGAACTTGCATGCGGCGGCGGCAGCGCTGCAGAACACACTGCCACGGGTGTTGGGACGGCTGGCTGGACGCAAGCTCAGCGAGCTCTAAGGCCGGGTGCCGAGCAGACTGGTTTAAGATGGGTCAAGGCGGCAAGAGTCATGAATGGTGCCGAGGAGCTAGGTGGTGGTGGGGTTGGTAACGGTCATGGCATGAACGCTGTGGACAAGGGAGCGGGGTGAGAGGTCCTGGTCAACCAAGTAATCTTTGTAGAGCATCAGCAGCAACCCTTGTCAGGGAAGGTGGTGGCGGAGGTGGGTTTCATTGTGGTTCGTCTGGTTTAGTGGTGGCAACGTGCACTTAGTTGGAGCACTTAGTACGAAGGTAATAGGTAGTAGGTGCAAGCGAGAGTCTGCAGTGGCTAGCTTCGGTAAGGGCTGGGATCCATAACATAGGGGGTTGATGCTTGCATGGGTGAGATTGAAGGCGGAAAATGGAGTTTATGTGATATGAGGGGTTGGTGGGAACTATGAAACTGAAGCTGATCCGGCGAGATGGAGTTTGCGATGAACGTTTTCCAGGTACGCGTTCTTGCAAGCCCGCTTAGAATCCGCGATGGACTAATATAATAGGCGATAGTCGAGCTGGCGATACAGCGATGGCGCAGCTGGCGCGCGTCCTTGGCTTCGCGTCTAGGCATTCCACAACATTTTGCGCAAAGGCATCCACGCTTTAGCCAGCATCTTATGGTAGTCAGATGGGCATCCAAGCAAGGCCAGCAACCCTTGGTAGGGCCAGGCCCCCGATATCGCCATCAATAGGGCTTGGGGCCAGAGTAAGATGTGGATTCATGCATGGTGCGCACGGTATGCGGGGACCTTTGGTGTCGGTGCCTCAATAACAGGACCGGAAAACATATGGGGCATGCCAATGGAGCTCATTTTGGGGTGGCCTGCACCACGCAGATGTCATTGGGTCTCCATCGGGCCTCCTTTCCTAGCCATTAGCAAGGATGTCTTCATAGGCTTAAGCTCAACCATCCAACATATGGTTTATAAATTCGAAGATCAGCAGCTGCTGCAGCAAAACGAGAGATTCAAGTGCTGAAACAGTGGTGTTGTACTGCGAATAGCACATTTTCGTCCGAGATAAACGGCACATGTCACATGGTCCACGTTCCAACCTCACACATATAGTCCTGGAGCTCACTCATCCCGCATCTCAATAACCCCGCAACCCGCCCGCCGCATCCAGCACCCGCTACGCCTGTGCTTTTCTCATCAATCGCTCCCGCAATGGTGGGTGTGGGGGGTATGCGATCTATTGCCAGCCAGCCGCCATTTCGACACCTAGCCCATGACGTGCCACTGGCTGGCTTCTGACGTGCCACTTCCCCTGAACCCTTCACCCATGACTACTTGTGTCTAACGCATAGGATGCGAGAATACAACGCCTCTTTGAAACATCCGCTTACATCTTAGCCGTTGCCATAAACCGCCATAAGCCCCGCATGTAGATGACCAAGGACTGCACTGTCAGCCAGGATGCCACTAGCAGCAGCCCCACTCCAGTCGTGGACGCCGCCTCTAACCCCGCGCCCACGCCGCCGTCCTTGCACAGCAGCAACAGCGTCAGTGAGGCCATCTGGAGGAGTTTGGCCAAAGAGGCGGAAGACGGGCAAAAAAGCATAGTTACTCAGGTGCGAAGCCAAAAGCTGCTATGGCCGGTATTATGGATGGATGATGGGATGCATGGGTGGATAGATTGGGTGCATGGATGTGAGAGTTGCCAGGTTGGACAAGGGCATAGGCTTAGGGGAGACTCAACACAGGGAAGCTAGTTTGCAGGCAAACATTTGCGAATATGCCTCGCATGTGGCGATCCACAGTACTTCTTCCTTTCGTTACCTCACTCGCCTGCAGCGACTCATTCCCAGCCTGCCGGTATCCTGGATACAAACAGCACCTTCAAACAAGGAACTTTACCACTCACCCCATGTCCCGTAACTAGAGCTTCGCATCGCCCCCAAAACCACGCACCAGCCTGCCCACCTCACCTGGCTCGCGGTCTTCCATTTGCCCCATGCATTAACCGCCACCGCCTCACGTGCTTCCGGGCCGGCAGAGGCCGCCCACTCGCGCAGCGCCGACATCGTGATCTCTCGTCCAATGATGGCTGCAGCATAAGTCACGGGGAGAAACACGAATCAGCACCAGACGCTCCGTCGAGGGCACTAAACACAGCCACCCAGCCTAGAACCGTCGCCGTGGCCCTCTCACCACTTGGCCAACGCTGCTGCACACGTGCCCAATACCATCATTCTGTATCGTCTTCGGGCTAATGTCCGACTGGTTAGCTGAACTGCCCCAGTTCAGCTAACTCCACTGTGGAGCTGCCCCGTGCAATACCGGAGTTGACCGCCAGGCTTCTCCCAGAGTTTTGCTAAGTGCGCACTATTAACTACGCGTTTCGCCGGTCACATACCCAGCGTGCAGACTGGTATGAGCCAGTCGTTGCCCGCCAAAGGGCCCACTGCAATGGGTTTGGTGCACAGTAGCACCAGCACCGCCGCCACCATCAGCTTATCCGCGACCGGGTCCAAAAAGGCGCCGAAAGGAGAGAAGGCATTCTGCAGCGTTGTGGTTTGTTGAAGAGCAGCAGGCAGGTATATGATTGTAGCAGAAATTTATAGATTTGCATTTCTCCAACGCAAGCTGCGTCGAGGAGCGGGAGACACGGTAAGATGGACGGCAGTACAGGTCAACGGCATGGCACATGCAAAACGTTACGACTCAGGAGGAATATAGACCTACCATCTTGCGAGCGAGGTATCCATCGAGCCAGTCGGTTAGAGATGCAAGGGCGAAGACTGCGGTGCTTACGACGGCTGAGTACGGTGAGTTCCAGTACCATGCTATCGGATGCGCAATTGGAAATTAAGACGTGTTATGGGATATGGCGTGGTTTTGGGTCACCAGCAGTTGAGGGTGAAGCCGGTGTTACCTGCGATTAAGACGGGAATTGCCACAACACGCCCGATGGTCAACATTGTGGGAAGAGTGATCACGGCATTGTTGTTGCCTGCAACGAGGCGTGATGTAGACGTCCCCGTTGAGCTAGACGCCCTGTTTTCGGCCTCGCTCAAAGTTGAGGCCGGATGTCGTTCTGGCTGACTGGGACTTGCCGCACAAGGAGAAGCCGTTATAAGCCTAAGGTTAATTAATGCATGACCAAGTGTATAAGCCTGTTTTGACCCCCAAATCGCGCGTGCATGTGAACGACTTGTTGACGTGCACAATTGCGAACAAACTTTTCCGAGAAACGCCATAACTGAAAATAAAAGTAGACAGTAATTACAGTCTATACTTGCACAAATCACTTCATGAGATCCTGATGTTATGACAGATAGAAAGAGTGCCAAGTGACAGTTGTGGTTTGGAGCGACAACTGTCTGACACCACTGTCGTATACCAATTGACGGCATTGCGTATTGGGCTCGAACTACATTTTTAAAATTTCTCTATGTAATTACATTCTAAAGGTTCGACCTTTTAATCGATTGCATGGATGGTTAAAATATTGTTTGCGTAGTTCGCTTTGCTTTGTTCCATGCGTCCTGCTTATCGACTGCTTAACCTTTGTACGGCTCACCTAACTGGGTCAAGGCATCATATAGGACACATATCCGCGGTGGCTGCGTCGACAGGCGCACCTCTCTCAATCCCGGCACAGGATGTTGCCCACGCACGAAGCAGCAGCGTCGGCCGTGCCATGTTGCTGGACGGAAGGGCGGTGGCAGCAGCTTGGGAGAAGGAGCTGTTGGTGGACGTGCAACACCTGACGGAGTTGCTCGGTCGGCCGCCGGGTCTAGGTGTCGTGCTAGTAGGCAACCGGCCAGACTCCATGCTCTACGTCACAAAGAAACAGGAGGCATGCCAGAAGGTGCGGCGGTGTTCGCACGACTGTGTAACACGGGACATGCCTAAGTAGCAGCTTGGGGGGATAATAAGCCAAAGATGGCTACGTTAGCAGCAGGTGTTGTTTCCCACCAAGTTCACCGCAAGCTCACATTCGGGACGTTTGCCACCCAATTGGGATAGCCAGGCGACGATGAAGCCAACTCGTGCAAGGCTCCTTGGCGGTCAGATACCTATCCAGGTCTCCAGCTGGACGGTGTTTTGCCAAGGGGGGCATCGCGTTGACCAGTCGGCACCCGCTATTACAGTCCGCCTGCCAGCCCATCACCGTACACACTGCCTTGACCAGTATCCCTCGGCTACTTTGCTTTTGAGGACTTATTAACCCCCTGCCACCACTCTGCGACAGACCCTAAACCCGTAACCGCATGCCAACGCCAACGCCGATACAGTTAGCCTCCCTGTACCCGTCTTCCTGGATCCAATGCGCCATGTACAAAAGGCAATACTTGCTCAACGCCTCCAGCTCCATTTGGCTACTTTTACTCACTGCTTCCACTCTTTTGCACTTACCAGCCTGCCTTTTCCTGACCTCCTACCTCCTGCCTCCTCCGGCTTTACATGCGCGATCTTTACATGTTCATGCGATATTCCCACCCCCATGTCCTACAGGCCGGCATGCAGACCTTCGTGCATCACCTGCCAGAGTCAGTCAGCCAGTCGCAGTTGGAGGCCGCCGTATCACACGCATGCGCGGATTGCCGAGTGGATGGAGTGCTAATCCAGCTGCCGCTTCCGCGCCACCTGAGCGAGGAGGCGGTCATGGAGGTCCTGGACCCCCGCAAGGACGTGGACGGATTCCACCCGCTCAACATGGGGTACGTAATCCTTCCTATGCCTTCCCGATACAGCGTACAAATCGTGAATGCAACACGCCACGCGCGTTTTATGGAATTATGATGTTGAAGGGCGCCTATACGGCCGGGGGGCTGAGGTTAGAAGCTTTGCAGCCTTACGGCACAAAAAGCTTAAAATAGAACATAGTTATATTCTCCTTATCGCCAGTACTTGTGGGAAAAAGTATTAATTAAGCTGGAAAGTTTAACCCAAAAAGTCATTTGGTTATGGTGCACGGAGTTTTCCACGTGCTTGCAAAGGACCAGGGGCCCGTGCTGTGCTGCTGAGGGCATGACAATCTGGGTCGGTGGCTTCTTTTGGCGTGGGAAGCCTCCGTGAAGCTGTCCTCCTTTGCTATCCTTTTTCCGCTTTGAGGAGGTCTGTGCGATGGGCCCCTGCTTGCGCCTATACGCCCATGTTTGAGGTGCCCCTCAGGCGCATGTTGATGCGGGGCCGTGGCGTGCGGCTAGTTCCCGCCACCCCATTGGGCTGCATCGAGCTCCTCCAGCGCAGCGGCGTCGAGATACAGGTGGGGAAAGGCGCGCACTGCTTTTCCTTGGAATTTTCGCCTTGGGGAGGGGGGCTTTAGGCTGAATGGGGGCGGGAAGGGCAAGACGAATGAACGAGATACGACACCGCTGTAGACGCTGCTGTAAAGCATGACTCGGGAGGGATGTAAGCACTGGGGCCTGGTGAGGCTGGCGTTCTTGAATCTTAGCAGCGATGTTTATGCAGTTATGTTTTACAAGTACAAGTGATTAAAGGCCAGCAAGTGGGCCAATGGCTGCCCTGGCGCAGCCAGCAACTAGCGACCGCCGTTTTTGACAGCATGCTGTGTGGCATTTATCCCGTCTCCCCACCCCAACCCCAACCCACACTCACATGTCACACATCATAGGGTAAGACGTGTGTAGTCCTGGGTGACAGCAATATCGTGGGCACCCCTCTGGCGGCCATGCTGCGGGACAAGGGCGCTGCGGCGGTCACCATCTGCCATCGCAGGAGTTATCGCGAGTGAGTCTGTCGGGGATAAGTAGTGCAGGGCAGAGCTTGCTGGGAAATTCGGACAGGCGGTTCCAAATATGATCGGATGATATGGTTGTGATATGGTTGGTGCTTTATAACGCTTATACAAAAACGCAAACGCAAAACCTGTAAGGTTTTGGTTTAATTTTTTTATTGCTTTTAGGGGCAAAGTCCCTTGTATAGTTATATAGGCTGGGCATGTCGTATGATTACCGGCATTGCGAAGGCCACCTAGGAATGGGCTCAAGCCCAGTGATATCGCTCAGGGATCACTTTCGTCTTTCCGTGGGGGGGGGCGCAGGTGGTTTGAAGATCAGGAGCAAGTGCAGCGCACCCGGGCGGCAGCGGCCGTGTGCTTGCCGCCCCTGCCGGGGCCCTCACGACCGCCGCCGCCGGATCTGCTTCCGCCGCCACTGGCTGCATCCGCATCTGCGGAAGACGGAAATCTCGGAGGCGAGGCTTCCATGAATGAGGGTTTCCAGTCATATCAGCTGCCGTACTTGACACGCAGCGCGGACATACTCGTGGTGGCTGCTGGGTAAGTGTCAAGGGAGGAGACGGGGGGTTTCCGATAGATACGCAGTTGCCGGACATGCGTGAAGTTCTATTCAGAGTAATTATTAGTTGTAAGCTGGGTAGAACTTTCTAAAACTATGCTCAATTAGAAGACATGTAACGAAAGATATCGGTCGTGCAGTTATGTGAAGAAAGGACAAAGCGGAGACGAAATATGGCGGAGACGGAGTGTTGGCGCAGCGCCTTAGCATTACAGAGGAGCTCCACTTTATTTCATTGATTTGATTATCTATATAATTTATTTCTTCTGGAGTTGAATTACCTTTTTTGGCATTGCAGGCATCCCGAGCTTGTCCGCGGCGACTGGGTCAGGCCTGGAGCAGTGGTCATCGACGTAGGGATCAACGTCGTTAGTACGTTGCCACGGTCTCGGAGCTCCTCGACGACGGAGACCGAGGGCACGACAGCCGCAGTAGCACTGGAAGCAGACGCAGTAGCTGCGACAGCGGCGCCCGCCGGCAGGTCATCAGGCAGCGGCGGGGCCCGCGTTGCAGAGTTTGTGGATAGGGGCAGAGGCTGTAGCGCAGGCGGCCAAGGCGGCAGCTGTAGCAGGAACAGCAGCAGAAGTGGCGGCTACGGAATGGGCGGCTATGGTGTTAGTGCTTATGGGAACTGTGACGCCAGCAATAGCAATGTCTCTCATGTCCTGAACGGCAACAGTGACGGTTGGGCGGCAACCGTAAACGGTTGTTCGTTGCATGGCGGTCGCAGCGTGACCTTCCAGGTGGTTGGCGACGTGGCTTTCGAGGAAGTGTCGCAGGTGGGTGAGTCGCTCTCATTCCTTCACATAATACGTGTCACACGTGTGGGTTCAAGTGACGAAACATCTTCACGAGCTTAAGCGACAAGGTGAAGCCCATACGTCCTGCTCTGCACAGTGCCGGCCGGTCAATCGTCTCTGTATTTCTCTCAACTCCTTTCCTCTAACTTTACCTTACCCCAAACCCCATATGACACAGCTAGAATCTAAAGCCACTTTACTTTCGTTTCTTCCGTAAATGCGTAGTTTTCACATTTTTAAGAGATTTATTCCGCAGTCCTGCCTCAAAATGAAGCCCTGGACATCGAAACCCTAAACCCTAACCTAACCTCCAGGTGGCGGGTGCGATCACGCCTGTGCCGGGCGGTGTGGGCCCTATGACGATCGCTGCGGTGCTGCATAACACTTTGAAGGCTGCCAAGTACCGAGCGGGACTGGAGCCCTGGTGATGGCGAGATGTCCTGATAAACCCTGGCTCCCTTTGTAGGGTCGCCTAGCGATTTCACTCCGTTTGGCTAACACCGCTGCCCTGCTGGCGAATTGGCTGATCGCCTGCGCGCTGCGTCTGTCTTCCTTCGTTTGGCTGGTGTGCATGTGCGCGGATGACGAGTCGTGATGTTTGATCTGGATCGGCCGACTGCATGTTTTGGTGATCTGGGTCGCAGTCGCAGTCCAGATCACAGAACAACGCGATCTGGGTCACAGGCGAAAGGTGACCGGGAGTGATCGCAGGGTTCATGCATGGATGGACGAGTTACCATGCGGCTCAAGTATGGATAACAAGGCAATGATGAACCCAGCGTGTTTTTATGCCCACGCCATATTGTCTGGTCCACTCTCGCACTGCTCACATTTTTTCGTGAGGGAGAATCAAGCTTCAAGCTTCTCTTCTATCCCTGCAGGTCGGAGGCTATACCCGGTGGTCCTGACGAACAGACATCCTTGTCGTGAGGCCTGATAGAACGTGCGATACCAATAGGATTAGTTTCCATGCTATGTGGTAGGATGATATACCAATCATACTTCTTTTTATGTCTATGGGGCTGTGTGCAGGGCGGCCCTCGCGCGGTCGTGTGTGCTTTTTTACGGGTTGGGGAGTACTTGACCTACCTGCGTTGCAATTCTTTTTAGTTCTTGGTCACTTCTGGCCCTTATTGCTGACAGAAAAGGGAATGTTACTGACACCGTTGTTGGAAACTGCCGGGATATCTTCTGACTGATTTGCGTCGACTGTAATCAACGTTCGAGAGGTGACTTGCTGGTACGATATGAGCACGCTGCGGGCTTTTTCGGTACAAATAACAAATAGCTGGCTTGCTTTGGGTATGGCGGATTTCCAACAGAGCGCGGGCGGCTACTAATACGAATGAACACGCTGGGGGCTCTTTCCTGCTCTGATCGCCTCTGGCTGTTATGCGATTCCTCACGATTTGAGGTCCATGCCAGTAAAATCCTTTTACTCACAGCTATGAGTTGGTGAGGAGAGCCCCGACGGAGTATTATTGCTCAATCAATAATAATATCTCAACCTATTTTTTTTAAGGCCGAAGGGGGGGGCGTCGTCGCCTGATCGGGCCCTGGATGTATGCCATGCAATCTTCGGGTTGTCGTACTGCCATAAAATCTGGCGCCAACTCCTGCCATGGGTGCCGAATGATAGAGATGCATATATGTCTTTCATCAAGCGCGTGCTTATGGTGCAGCTTGTATATTATTTTTGTACTTTTAGGATTGTGACCCACGGTTCATATCATATATATTTAGTATGTCAGGATAAGCGGATAATGGTATGCCTAAATTTATGCCTCAGGACCCTGCGCGAGCACTGAGTCTTATCCTCAAAGACAAAGGGGCAGGTGCTTACCAGCACCAATTAAGCCCTCTGATATGAACTCTCTACATGTTGCCCTTGGCGATCCAGCTTCTCGCGCACGCATCTTCGAGCACGTAAGCTACCTTTGCTTACAACCCATAATTGTTTGCGTCCTATCAGGGCTCATACTGTGCGCTGCTGCGACCCTAAATTGCTTGGAAGTGTTTCGTTGCAAGCATGTGCACATAATAGGGTTGTTTTCTGTCGACAAGCAGGCGAGAGCTTACGCGGCGCGGGAGTTTAACGACCAGCGCATGATCCCGGCACTTACAAGGTAAGTCTGCTAGCAGCTACGCCATACGGTGAGGCGATTTGGTCAATTGAAGAGGGTTTCCCATTTTTCGATGGGATCGAGTGCACAAAGCCGTCCTAGTGTTCTAGGTGATTGGAAATCTCCTGAAGAAATGGGTCAACGAATGTGCGTCGTTTGCGTTTGCTTTTGAAATGTTTTCCCATGATGGGGATTTCCTATTAGTCATATCTCATATATTATCACAGTTTCCGCCTCTTCTATTATTTTAAGGGTTCTTCGCCCCCACGGCGCTCTCGTCCCCGATTGCCAACCATTTCCCGTTTTCCTTCTCATCGTTGTGCTCCAATTAACTGTCGCACCCGACCCAAACATTTGACTTTAGGCGCATTCCAAACCATCAAGCATGCACCAATAAGGTGACAAACCTGAAACCCATAAAAATCACAGCAAATTAAAGCAGATTGTTGGAGTCGCGTAGCATACGTCATGCTTATGAACGGTAAGGTACGGCTGCAGCCTTATGCCGTAGCTGTTTGCCTCCTCACTGGTCACCTTGCCACGTGTACATGGATACCGGCTCACCGCAGACTGGAAGAACACGTTGCTGCCTCAACGCTCTTGGACATCAGCCGCCGGCGAGTCATGGTTGCCGCCTCGGTGCCCCGGCGGAAGGCGACAGGGGGTGTTTCTGGGCCTGTATCCGCTGCTGCCACCTGTACCGCCACCGCTGCGGATTCTTTTCCGCCGCCGCCACTCAGCGGCCAGAAGCGACCAAGGTCACCTCAACCGTGCCGTGCTCCGAAACCCCAAGACGGTGGTGATGGTGGGGGTGGTGTGAATTCTAGACATCCTCTGTCTTCGCCTGCATCGGGTCATATACCACCCTTACGGCGTCGTAGTACCCTGGCGGCGGGGGTATCGTTTCCAGAGCCATGCAACAAAGCGGGGCCGATAGCAGGAACTGCGGCGTCAGCATCGCATGTCCAACAATCATGTACGGCCGACGCCAAGGCGGCGGGATCTGAGACTCCAGCTGTGGTGGCTCCGCGTGCGCCACCTGGCTTTTCTTCGTCATCGTCGTTGTGTGCCACACCTGGAGTTGATTGGGCCATGTGGGCCCGGGCTCGTTCGGCAGCGGTGACGGCGGTCTGCTGCTGGGTGGAGGCGCGGAAAAACCAGACCGGCTGCCACAGCCGTCTCGGTTTCGGCAGTGGCGGCGGCGGCGGCGACAGTCTTAACGCCAGTATCAAGGCTGCCATGGGCGCTGACTTGGCAACGGCGTCCGTAGTCAAGGGTTCTAACGACCACAGGATGCCGTTGAAGCTACGGCAGTTGGTTACAAGCGCGAACGCGAGCACAGAAGCTGCGGAAGAAGGTCGGCAAGAGACCTTACCGGCACGGGGAGGCAACCAAGGAGGGACTCGGGCAGCGGCAGTGGCGGCGGCACCGGCGCCGCATTGGCCGCCGGCGGATGCTGCCGCCAGGCCAAGCGCTGCCGTCACGAAAGCCCCTTTCGTGGCGGCGGCGGTCACTGGGATAGCAGCAGGCGCAAGCAGAGAGCATCACCCAGGCCCCTCGGCGGCGCTTGTTCTAGAGCCACAGCCCGTGCTGGAAGGGGGACAGGAGGGGGGAGAGGAGGAGGAGGAACGGCGACGGCGGCATCAGGAGCCAGGGTCCGTCATTGCGCCGTCAGGCCAGGCACCTGCGTCACGTGGACCTGGTGCAAGCAAGGCCGCGAAGGCGCTAGCGAGGTCCGTCTGCAGACGTAGAGAAACCCTGTTGTGGTATCGTTAAGTTCGTTAGTTCGTTAGTCCATTGGTTGGCTCTTGGATGTTTATCGTGGAGGGATGGGGCGTCTGTTTGGTTTTGTTGCCTAATGAATTTGTGTGTCCTTCCCTCACTGTCCTTTTATTGCAGTCGATGTACCCCAGCAGTGCAGTGTAACTACTTGTATGCTGTCTCAAATTGTATGCTGTCTCACAGGCACCAACAAGTGTTGTCTTCCTCACACCCCGATATTGACCCACGGGTCCGTCTGGACGCCGTGATCAAGTCCAAGATGGTGGTCTCCAGCCGCATGGTGCACCGTCTTCGGGGTCAGGTACTGGCGGAAGTACGAGCAGGCATCGCACTGCCACAGCGCGCCAGGTGTGTAAGCGTGTGTATATGTATATGTGCGTGTTTTTGTGAGGATGGGTGGGTTGGGATTCTTGTGTGGGAGGTGGTGGTGGTGGTGGTGGTGTGAGGAATACGATTGCGAGTGCAGTGAGATTAATGACCACACTCGGGAACCTCATCCTCCCGCCCGGTTGGAGCAGTGGGGTCACATACACACAAATATACACACACACAGGCACACACCAGTCATGTCATTATTTTCCCAGCTGTGTCATGAGTATGTTAAAAGGGGTACTTCAATTCAGATTCAAAACGTTTACATAAATTTCTTCTCAGCCGCTGAGGCACGGGAGGTCCCGTATCTTTATATCGTCTCTGTACGGCATTGTCAATCCCGGTACAGGTCGTCTCCAGGGAGGCCGGAAAGCAGCCCAAAGCGCCTCGCCAATCAGATCGCCGAGAAGGCTTTAGAGAAATCGACGATGTGCAATCTATGGGCGGTAGTGGTTTCGGAGGCGGTCAAGGTGGCGGAAGATGCGGCAACTGCGGCGGCGGCAGAAACCACACAGCAATGGAAGGTACGGCAAAGATGTTTGGATGAGGTCTTGGTATAGTTATGTTTATATATACCGTACTTTTGATATGCATCAATTAATGTTTTACCAAACCGATTTTTCAACACTTTATCATGTAACCAATAATAACCGTTGAATATCTACACTTTTATCGGATTAATAACGCTGTGGATCCATCAGAATCGTTGAGAGTGTGCTGTAGCCTCGAGCTAAACTGAGTTTTCAAGGATTTGATAAAATAAAAACATTTATTGGACACGATTGTTTTTATCTGGTTTTTGCTGAGCGACGATGAGGTCGCGAAGCCATGTGTCAGCCCGATGATTGCGACTGCATCTTTCAAAGAAATGGTTCTTTTATTTTTTTTCTCATCCTGATCCTAAATCATTCTTATTAAATCCACTTCGCAGGCCCTTGGTAACGCCAGCTCCGAAACCGCTGCTACTGCCGCCGTAGCGACCGCCGCCGCCGGTTGGGGCGGCGAGCTACGCGGCCGCAGAGGCGCCGCCGCGATGGCGGGGTCGAACCTGGCAGGGGTAGCTGCCTGGCACAAGGATGCGCTGGCGGAAATGAAGCGACGTCGTGAGGCGGCGGCGCGGCAGCGGATTGAGTTGCTCAAGTCGAGCGACATGCAGGTGAGGAGGGTTGTGGCATCATTCATTGAGGGGGGGGGGTCGGCAAAATAGCACCCGGGAAGAGGTACTTTGGAGGAGGGAAATCCCAGCCGTTGTGACAAACATTCATATCTCGCATGACCGGAGGAAGCCCTGGTTTGGCCCCTCCTATCACATCTTAGAGGTCGAGCCATAAGGTGGGTTTTCGTTCGTTCGTCAGCATCATGCGACGAGAAGCACCACACGATTAATGTTTCCTTCGCTATTAAAGAATTTGTCATCTTTGTACGAACGATACGGGGCTGTCCGCCTGTCGTACAATCGTTTTTCGTCCCGGCTGCCGTACACACAGTCATACCTCGCGATGGTACGCGCGGAGAAGAGCTCCCGTCTGTCCGGGATGCTCCGTCAGACGGATGAGTGCTTGCGGACGTTTGCGAAGCGTCTGGGACTCGATCAGGCGCTGCTGAGCGGCGGCAGTGGCGGCAGTGGCTGTGACGGCGCTACAGATGCGCTTCTGGAGAGCAGCGAGGGGTGGGGTCGGCTGGCGACACGGCTGGCAGCTGACATTCCCCAACAACCCGCAAGTCTCAAGGCACAATTGCGTCAGTATCAAATGCATGTACGGCAGGGTGGGCACACATCCAAAGCACCGGGTTATTCTATATCACAAGGAATAGTCCTTGGGATACGGCACGGGCATATAAATGCATATAATATATAAATATATATTACATAACATATTTTATTGTGTATTATATCATTCATATTGTGGTGTTATGTAATCTTTTATTTGTCATATTATATTATACATTATTGTAAAATTATCCCGTCAGGATAGGCTCCCTCGTTGCACATTCGCACGGCCTCTGCAGCTGAACTTCTTGCACCGTTTGGACCCACCATCGACCCGGCTCGTTACGCACCATCAAATCCACTCTTGTAACTGCCGTACCACATTGCATTGTACGGCCCATCCACCGCGTGCCATGGTCAACGTCAAATCTCTCCCTTGCTCCAGGGGCTGCGGTGGCTGGTAGGGCTGAACGATGCGGGCCTCAACGGCATCCTGGCGGACGACATGGGGCTGGGAAAGACCGTGCAGGTGTGCCTGTGTGCCTGTGTGTGTGTGTATGTGTGTGTGTATGTGGCCCCCCTGCTCCAGCCGGGTGGGAGGATGAGGTTCCCGAGTGTGGTCATTGATCTCACTGCACTCGCAATCGTATTCCTCACACCACCACCACCACCACCTCCCACACAAGAATCCCAACCCACCCATCCTCACAAAAACACGCACATATACATATACACCGGGCCTGGGGACCGGAGGGGGGGAAAGGTACTGTTGCAGCGCAGGTGGGCGGAAATCATGAGTTATATGTGTCGGGTGGCGGGGGTGGGGGCGCCTAGCGAAAAGAGCTTCATGAGCGTCTTTGAATGTCACCATTAGTTAACAACAGAGGTTAACCATCGGCTGTTTACTTGTTGTGTTGTGTGAAGGGGGGGATGAAGAACAAGGCTCCTCATCTGCGGATTGCATTACACCGTTCCATGCCGTGCTGTGCTATGTGCCCTTACGCTGCCGGGCCGTACCATGCCGTAAATTATACCACATTGTACTGCAGGTTATTGCTTTGATGTGCTATTTGGTAGAGGTTCGCGGCCAGTCGGGTCCCTTCTTAATCGCCGCGCCCTCCTCCGTACTGCCCAACTGGGCTTCGGAGCTGGCGAGGTGGGCCCCCTCACTGCGGGTCGTGGACTACCGCGGGTCAGCGGAGACGCGCGAAGAGATCTGGTTCGAACAGGTGGGCATTCGTATCTCTGTGTGTGTGTGTCTGTGTGTGTGTCTGTGTGTCTCTGTGTGACTCTGTGTGAGTCTGAATGTGTATGTGTGAGTCTGTGTGTCTCTGTGTCGAGTGTTGGGATACGGGTCGGGTCGGAAATTAACTAAACGGAATGACCGGCTTTTCAATGGCTTCTTGTGAAACCGTGTCGTTAGGGAGCTCGGCAAGCTCGGGCAGTTCATAGAGCACGGAGTCCATAGAGCAAGGGAAATGGGAGGTTCAGGAAAACAACGTGTATGGATTCAAAAAGAGCATTGCTGAGTTGGCGTTGGCAAGCCGACTGCGTGCGTCTTCCCAACCCCTCCTTCTACCAGCTGGAGAGGGGTCTGCCGTGAACTGGCGTACTCCCCTCCGCACTACACGCATATATACGCACATACACGACCGCATCCGTTGCTGTTGTTGTTGTTCTGACGATTGCGTCCTTCCGGCATTGATGTCTTCTTCATATCAACATAATGAATCTCCATTTGATATGACGTGATGAAGCGCAACGTGGCGCATGTTGTTGCGCATCGCATCGCAAATCACGTTCCCAACTTCCCATGCAAAATCGGTAAGATCTATCAATAAATATGGTACTATGAAATATTTTTACTGCTGTATAGATATGCGCTCGTGGTGGCGTCGGTGGTGGCAGCCGGCAGCGCCCCGGAAGCAGCCGCAGCGGCAATGGCGGCGGTGCGCCGTTCCACGTGCTGCTGACCAGCTACGAGTTCCTCATGGGCCGCAATGACCGGCCTCGTCTGGCGCGCCTGCGCTACAGCTACATTATTGTGGACGAGGGACACCGGCTGAAGAACGCGGGCTGCAAACTGAATGCGGAGTTGGCGCACTACCGGGCCACCAGCCGGCTGCTACTGACGGGTAAGAAGCTGTGGTACAGGGGGGAGAGGGCAAGGAAGATGGGGGGAAGCGAAGGTGCAATGCGTTCAGAAATGGAAGGGATTGGTGGAGGAGAGGGTGGATGGTGGACGGGAGTGAGGGGGAGCGTGAACGCAAACAAATGGATAGAATGGATTGAATCGGGGGGACGAGGACGTGGTGGGAAAGGGAGGTGGAGGAGGGGAGGTGGAGGAGGGGAGGGCGAGGCACGCGGGGAGCTGTTGGATGAAAATTAGGTGTGGAGGTTTTGGTGGACGATGTTAACACTCGCAAACTCGCTAACACTGCCGGACAATCGTTTTGTCCATTTTTCTTGTGCCAACCTATCTGGTGCCCCTACTTAGCTGCTCTTTTCCTAAACCCTCCTGAACCCCGCCACATTTAACACCGCAGGTACGCCGCTCCAGAACCGCCTTGAGGAGCTCTGGTCGTTGCTCAACTTCCTGATGCCCAACCTCTTCAGCAGTGGCGATGACTTCGCAGCCTGGTTCTCGGCCCCCCTGGAGGCGTTGCGAGAGGCGGGTGCCTGCGGCTCCAAAGAAGGCGACGTGGCGGCGTTGAGCCAGGAGGAGTACCTTCTTGTCACGAGCCGCCTACACCAGGTGGGTAGCATACACGTAAAAACACACGCACAAAACTCCGTACAGCGTATGTCGTGCCCCATAATATTTGCTGTACAAGCGCATTGCTGCCCATTGGCACTGCTGCCAAACGGCAGTAGTCTCTCGTCGTACGCACCATGTGGTCTTACTATGGCCGAAGGTATGATAGGTACATGACCGGCAGTGTTCCCCGTGATCAGGGTTGCCGGTGATCGTACCTCGTCGTGGGCTCACAGATACACACCCTCGAGGTATCTGCAGAAAATTCCCGTAAAATCTGTTTTTTGTTCTGCTTTTCTCCTCCGTACACAATCTATATTGCTACCACTGACGTTTGCGCACTCGCGGACGTTTTCTGTGCCGTACAGGTACTGCGTCCCTTTATGCTTCGTCGGCTCAAGGAGTCCGTAGCTTCGGAGCTGCCCTCCAAAAGCGAGGTCGTACTGACAGCGGCGCTGGGGCCGTACCAGGCGGCGCTTATGGACATTGTCAAAAACGGCTTTCAACAGGCCGCGGCAATCGGCGGCAGCAGTAGCAGTAGCAACGGGGCGGTCAACAGGGCGGTTAATAATACCGTTATGGAGATGCGCAATATCTGCAACCACCCCTTCATTAGGTGGGTGGATCAGGGAGGCCTACGCCTGCTGGTTTCGCCTCTCATGTGCCGTAATGCGATACCGTAATGCAATATTGTGATGTGATGCGATGTCGGATGCGAAGTGTGTGATTCGTGTCTTCTGTCTTTTGTCTTTTTGGGATCTCTTCGTCATCAGCCCTCATCAGATGAAGATGTCCCGTTCCCGGCCCTGTCTGAGCTCCTGATCCCGAGCCTGAGAATGTAGCGTTCTCCCAGCAGCAGCCTATGAACACGTGCGTGTTTGGCCCCTCCGGGCTCGTGAACTCCGGGTCTCAGTATCCCACCCCACCCCACCCCACCCCACCCCACCCCACCGCATGGCAGCGCTCTGCCCGGGTGTGAGACTTTCCCTGACTGTCTCTTTGCTTCCCCGTCCCTCTCTCCTGCCGTAAACGAACACTGTAAGTGCCACACAGTCGCTAACTTGACATTTCCCTTCATCCCTTCATCCCTTCATCCCTTCATGCTTTCGTCCGTCCACGTCCCACAGCAAGCTGCATCCCCATTTGGGCGAGTCCTCACTGCCGCCCTCCGCCCAGCGCCACTTCGGACTGCCGCCTCTCGTCACCCTCTGCGGAAAAATGGACCTCCTGGACCGCCTCCTCGTGCGGCTGCATGCCGTGCCGCCACTAGCATCTGCCGTGAACACCGATGCGAGTGCCCCTGGCGGTGCTGCCACTACTCGGCAGTCCCAACGACGTCACAAAGTTCTGTTGTTCGCCACCATGACTCGCGCATTGGACCTCGTGGAGGAGTACCTGGAGTGGCGGGGATTCGAGTGGGCGCGTCTGGACGGCAGTACGGCGGCTTCGGAGCGCGGCGAGCTCATCGCCGATTTCAATCGGCCGGGTGAGTCCTGGGAGGGCAGTTTCTATTTTTCACCACCGTCAGTGACATCTTTCACATCACCCCATTTTTGGAGCTCTACCTGCGCCCGAGTCCACGGTTTACCTTGACCCCCTCCCTGGACAGCATGTGATATGTACTGCTCACCTCGCAAAACCCAAGTCGCCATTTCTCGCGTTCCTTGTCATTTTTTGACAGACAGCCCACCACTTCGCCCTCGGGGGCGCCCTCTTTGGACACTCAGTTTTGCCACGAGATAGGTTTTCGTAGAAGTTTCTACATATCTAAGTATCTAAGTTTCTTCATGAAGGAGCTCACATCGGATGAGTTCCCTTTTTTGAACCCTGCAGACTCCGAAACCTTCATCTTCCTGTTGAGTCTCAAGGCGGGCGGCGTGGGGCTCAACCTGCAGGTAGGGTCGGCCTGGGACAGCGTCATGACGGGATAGTCTGTGAACCGCATGTTGTATGTCCTCGGGGATACGGCGTGACAACGGGCCGGGATGGGGAAGGGAAAGGGGAAACTGCCGAATTCGAGGTCCTTCCTTTATCCCTCGGAAGATGTGGGGGCCTCCTCGTCCTCTTGTCGTTTTGCCTGATGGGTTGTGCCATAACACTGCGATGTCGTATGCACTTTTCCATAAGTACAACGTCGTAAATTATCGTAAGCACATTCGTTTGCGGAATTCTTCTGCGGCCCTGGCTACCGTCATGTTGTTAACGTTCTGTTCATCATTAAGCTGTGTTCGGAAGAAAAGGAGCAAAGTGTGCGGGTATACGCGCTCCCTCAGAACCCGCTTCTCCACATACACACACCCCAACCCCAACCCCAAACCCCCCCTCCATCAGGCCGCCGATACGGTTATTTTGTACGACACAGACTGGAACCCGCAGCTGGACTTGCAGGTAGGTGCGACCCTGCTACTCAATAAGGATGTGTTTGTTGCAGACTCACAAGTTTACAGACTTACGGGTTCGTGGTGTAAATATTACCGGCACGGATGTGGTACGGCACCTGAATGGCTCGTGCGCCCATCAGCGCATAAGGCAAGCGGCTAAAATCAGCAGCTAAGCAGCTCATGGACTTGGCGAGAGCAGACTAGATGGTGCTAGACACGCATCCCATCGCTTATCCCACTGATTATCATTGACGTACGATTCTGCCGCTTTTTACCTGCCGTACTGTCTTAAAGTGTACTTACCGTACATCCGTTAATGTCCCTCCTCGCAGGCTCAGGCCCGCGCGCATCGCATTGGGCAGACGCGGGAGGTGCGGGTGTTCCGGCTGCTGACAGCCGGGACCATCGAGCAGCACATTGCGGCGGTGGCGGAGGAGAAGCGCAAATTTGCGGACAGCTCCATTACAGGTAGGGCTTCCCGCTAGGAAACACCTTCAGACTAACACCGGACTCTTCGAAACCCCAACACACATACCACGACACAAAACACATGGCGTGGTATTGGGCCCTGGACGGTCCAGCTAATGGCTCGAACACAAAACAAGCGCTGTTGTTACTGGTGGCCTGCTGGCCAGCGGACGCAAGTGGGCGGGTGGGAAAGCCAATTGGACGCTAGCTGTCCGATACCGTTAGATTCGGAAGATGGGGTCATTGAAGCGTATCTTCTACCCCCCCTCGTGTCTTGGGTCGTTGCTGGTCGCAGGCGGCTTCTTTGATGGCGAGACCAGCGCAGAGGAGCGCCGCGAGTACTTGCTGAACCTGCTGTCCGCCACTGCGCCCTCCGGCGGGGACAGCGGCAGCGGGGGCGTTCAAGAGGCGGGCATGCTGAGTGACTCGGAACTCAATCGGCTGGTTGCCCGGGGACCTGAGGAACTGGCCTTCCTAGAAGCGGAAAACGAGAAGAGACGGCGGGCGGCAGCTGGTGCTGGTGCTGGTGCTGGTGCTGGTGCTGGTGTTGAAGCGATCGCAGCGGGTATGTGACGCGTATGTGGGATGCATCTGCCGTCTAAAACCACACGATTTGTGTGCTTTTAACTTACTTGCAAGGACCCATGGGTCAGTGGTTGGGGTAACCGTGTTGTAGTACATTGAATTGTGTTTGGCTTTCGATTAAATGTGGAGCATAAGTGAACAATAAAGAGCTGGCGGCTACGAGTCGACACCGGCGCGGGTAGGTTACTGACCCGGTGCGCGATGGTTCTGAGGGTCGTCTGCTTTGGAATAGAGGCTTTATGAGTCTCTGCTAGATCATTGGTTTGTACGTGGAAGTACGCATGGAAAGGCTTCAACCCACACCTTCTTTCCGCGTCTCCCTTCTCCCTTCTCCCTTTCCCTCCTCCTTTCTTTCTTTCTTTCTTTCTTTCTTTCCTCCGGCAGTCCTTCCTTTGTCTGGGCGCTACAGCCGGCTGCTGCCGGGGGAGCTGTGCAGCTCGCTTGCGGAACTGGCCATGGAGGCTAACAGACCCAAAAACCCAGACGAGGGAAAAGTGTTTGGACGCGGAATGCGCCGTGTAAGCTCCCTGGAGTCATCCCTGGCAGCGTTAACGCGCGGCGGCACTGGTGACAAGGCCGGAAACAGCGGCGGCGGCGGCAGTGGCGGCGATGGCAGCGGCGGCCGCGTGCTTTCCGCTTCCTTCAACGGCGATGCCAGCAAAGATGGCGCAAGGTCACGTGAGGCCTGTCAGCGGCCACCGAAGCCGCCGCCGCCGCCAGCGCAACATCCGAATGGCAATGATGGACGGCGCCACTGCGTAAGCGCAGATCCTCCCTGTAGCGCTGCACTTATCACCGTGGCGGCGGCGAGCGCATTGTTGTCCGGGGGCAGTAGCAGCAGCAGCAGCAGCCGCGGCAGGGACAGCAAGGGGAAGGGGGGAGGAGAGTGTCCGGGAACCTCAGCACCTGACGCTCCGCGTTTAGAGTCTGCAGCAGGCACAGCAGGACAGCGGCCGCCTGTCAGTGTCAAGGCGGCGCCGGCGGTGACGGCGGCAGGTCTGGACGCCGCAACGAAGTCTGTGAAGACCGTAATGCCGCCCAACGTCGAGATAAGCCCTCCGGGGAAAACAGGCCTGGGAGCTGGGAAATTAGCGAACGCAGTGGAGGCAGTAGATGGGGAAGTGACTGGGGTGGTGACAGCAGTGGCTGACACGGCGGTGGCGGGGCCGGGTACGGCCGGCGGGACCCAGGTTGCATCCCGGGAGAGAACCTGGGCAGTGATTGGCAGTGAGAGTACTATAGCTGAGGCGGCTATGGCGTCGGCGTCTGCGAAATCAATTGCACCGACTGGAGGATTGGCAGCAGCGAGTGCAAAGCCAGGGCCTCCATCAGGAGGTGCGGTGGTTAAGCCAGCGGTAGCGGACCCGACTCCAGGATCTGGTGCGAAATCCCCGTCAGCGGCGGTTGTGGCGGCGGCGAGGGTGGACGGTGGTGGTGGCGTCGACGGTGGCGTCGGCAAACGGTGCAGCCGTGTGCGTGCACGAGAACAGACCTGTGGCGGAAGATTCGCCAACAGTGTTGGGGTGGGTGCTACCGCTACGAGCACGCATGGGGAGCCGCGGCAATGTCGTGACCCGATATGTAACGAGGTTGTCGACGCCTCTCCGAGAAGCAAGCGCCTGCGTGGCGAGGAGAGGGCAGCGGCCGCAGCTGAGCTCCCCGCCGGAGCCATGGAGCATGGCCCTGCGGACCGCCTGCCGCAGGAGGCGCTGGCGCGTGCAGACGGCTTGGGAAGCGGCAGCAAGCGGGTGGAGGGTCTTGAGGAGAATGAAAAGAATGAGAAGGATGACGATGAGAAGAATGAGAAGAATGAGGATGAGGAGAATGAAAAGAATGAGAAGAATGAGAAGAATGAGGATGAGGGGAATGAGAAGAATGAGGATGAGGAGAATGAAAAGAGTGCGGAGACGGCGATAGCGGCATCATTGGTCACGAAGATAGGTGGGGAGGCCGGGCGGAGCGCAAAGAACGCCGGATTGGCGGTTGCGGCCCCGATAAAGGCGGTGGCCCCGGCAAGGCTGGCGGCCTCAGCGGCGGCGGCAGGGATTTCCGGAGAAGCCCTGATCGGAAGTAAAATGACGGTGAGTCTGTGTCCCTCGTGCGCTTGGTTGTTGCTCTCGGTATCGCATCCCTGCGGCTTATCCCCTTACCTCTGAACCCCCTCTCCCCCCTCATACACACATTTACATACATCTGCTTGCCCCCTCAACACTGCTCCAGTTGAAAGCTCCTTGCGGCCGCCAACCACTCCACGGCATCATCACGCGGTACGACGCCGAGCGGGCCAGGTTCAAGTGGCTTGTGACATTTGACGACGAGACGGCGGCAGCGAACGGCAAGGGCGAGTGGGGCGTACTGGAAGACAACCGCAGCGTCTGGGTGACGCACCGCTACCGACGTCCCGTACTGTCACTCTCACTGTCACTCTCAGAGGGCAAGGGTCAAGCGCAAGTTTGCGCCGCCGCCACCGCAAATCTCGATAATCGCGGCCGCGGCATTAGTGATGCCTTGACAATGAGCGCCGCGGTGTCCATCCCTGTGAGCATTACTACTTGCTCTGCTCCGACGACGGCGCAGCCGGCGACGTTTAGCTCCCCCACCGTTACTGGTGTCGATGGCGAACTCGTGACAGCAGTCGGGCCAACGTTAAGTCGCACCCGGGGTTGGGCGCTGCGAGGAGATCGTCGACGTGCCCAAGCAGCGGCGGCACCCCTACCGACCGGCCTCGCGGTTCCTATTCATGCGGCGACGGCTGCTTTCGCCACATCTCTCCCGGGCCCCCCGGCTTTTTCAGTCGCGGACCGAAAAACCACAACGGTGGCGGCGGCGGCTTCACTTAGTGAACTCGGCGCCGCTGGATCGACTGAGCCTACAGTCGGGGTTACGACGGAGGTCAGTAAGGGCATGGCGTTCGGTGAGTTGAGAGCAGTGCGGACCGGGACACAACGTGCCGTTGCCGCCATTCCACCGCCGGCTATGGCACCAGATTTGGAGGCCTCCTCCCCCGTGCGCGGTGCGGCTGCTCGCGGAGCCCTCGCCGTTTCCGGAAAGGTTGGCTTTGTGGAGCGGCCGCAGCTTCAGGTGGGGAATGGAGATGAAGGTGAGCGGAGAGGGCGCCGGAAGGTGGAGGAAAAGGAGGAAGAGGAGGAGGAGAAGGATGTGGCGGCGACGGCGATGTGCACGAAAGCAAACCGAAGCCCTAGGGTTTGTGTGTTTGCTAAGGCGGCGGTTGTGGAGGAGGAAGTGGAGGAGAACAAGGAAGAGGAAGAGGAGGAAGAGGAGGAGGATACGGACGATGACGATGACGATGACGACGACGACGAGGACTATCAGGTGGAGAGCGAGGAGGAGGAGGAGGCTGTACGTCAACAGCCAAATCAGATCAAGTCGGCCCCGGCGACGGCAGCGCCCCCGATAAAGGCGGTGGCCCCGGCAAGGCTGGCGGCCTCAGCGGCGGCGGCAGGGATTTCCGGAGAAGCCCTGATCGGAAATAAAATGACGGTGAGTCTGTGTCCCTCGTGCGCTAGGTATGGTTGTTGCTCTCGGGATTGCATTCCGTATCCCCATACATCTCAACCCCTCCTCAACACTGCTCCAGTTGAAAGCTCCTTGCGGCCGTTAACCCCTCCACGGCATCATCACTAATCAAACCCTAAAACCCAAACCCTAAACCCACCACAGCCGCAACCACAGCCGCAACCTCAAGGGCATGCGCATGCTCAGGTGAAGATACAAGCGCTAGCTGCGGCGCTGGCCCGGACCCAGGTGCTTGCGCAGGCGCAGGCAGAGGCACATGCTCATGTGCTGGCCTTGGCGCGGACTATGGCAGCAGTCCATCCTCCTGCCATCCTGACCCCGGCTGTCGGTGAGCCTCCTTATCCCGGCCATCCAGCGTTACCGGCGCTGTTGCGCGGTGCCATGCCGAATGTGACCACGTGTTCCGGTGTGGTCTCAGCTTTGGCAGCAGCAGGGCTCGCCGCTAGTGTTGCCGGGGCTCACGGCACCGGCGGTTCGTCTGCAAACACGGCACTGGCGCTTTTGCTAGGGCTGGGTCAGGCACAGCCGCAGACGGGAGCGGCAGGCCCCATTGCATCCGTGCCTGTGGCGACGCGGTCCACGGATCTTAAGACTGCTGTAGGCGGTCTAGAAGGACCAAAGGGCCCACCTGCGGAAATGGCGGCTTGGGTGCGGGGCGTGGCAGTCCCAAGGGCCGCTCCGATTAGCGATTCTGGCACTGGCAGGAGCGCTGAAGTTGCAAAGCCTGTTCGACCGCAAGGCGGGGGGCAACTGGCGCGACGGCAAGAAGAGAAGGGCGCAATGGCATCCGATGTCAGGCCGAGACGTCAGAATGGGCCGGGCAGCACCGGCGGTAGTTGTGACGCCATTCCCAAAGGCGGCACGTCGGGTTCGAGGATAGGTACTGAAAACGATGGTCCACGGCGGGAACCTGACGGAGCTCCGAAACCGAGTCAGGGACCAGTCCCAAGAAGCGTTGGGTGCGTCGGTGGCAGCGGAAAAGGGGAGGGTGATAAGCGCGGCAGCGGCAGGGATCCAGGGAAGTCGGCTATGGGCAGCGGCAGTGCGCTGCCGCCAAGCGAGGGCCGCCATGACGAGGCTGCCGCTGCCGCCACAAGTCCTGCTGGAAACCTGCTGGATAGATCTGAGCCACTGCAGGCGTGTAGAGGCAGCAAAGGCGGCATCAAGCGGACAACGGATACGGATGTTGACGTGGGCAATCGAGAAGCGGGTCGCGGAGCGAAGCGTGTGCGGCTGGGGAAGAATGAGCAAGATCAGGAGGGCGCGGTGAAGGGTGACGACGATGGCGAGGAGCTGGTCGGGAAGCAGGCGATGGTGGGTCTTGATGCCATTATAACATTCTCCCAGCGCACGGCAAAACATGACCGGCAATTTACCTGTTGCCAGCGAATCACGCCTCACGCCATATTTTCCCACCCATATGCGATACTGTAGTCGGATCGCCCCGCCAACGGCTCCGTCTGGACTGCCTTGTCTTATATTTCCCTCGTTGCATTATAAACACTAATGATAAGTATCCTTAGGATCTGGTCTCTGATTGGCCCATGCTCACGCTCACGCTCATGCCCATGCCCATGCCGACCACGTTGCCTGATTTGGCCACACCCATGCCGACCCTTTCTCAGGTGTCTTGGGGTCGAGAAGGCATTTTCCGCGGCACCATTACACGTTACAACCCAAAGAGGGCCAGACTCAAATGGCTGATTTCCTACGAGGACGGCGATGAGGAATGGGGCACGGTGACAGATAACGGCAGGTACTGGCAGGTGCACGGCGGGCAGAGATGTCTGTCGTGGATCGGTCTGTCACCACCATCACGACCGACGAGCAAAGCGACAATGTCAGCTAATGCCAATCATGATGCCGCCCTCAATACTCACGTTGCTGCCGGTTCCGGAGCGCGAATCCTTAGCTCTCAATCCGCGACGATACCGTCAGAATCTGGTGGCAGTTCGAAGCATGCCTTTGGCAGCGCGCCGGGGGATGCTGGTGGCAGTTGCACCGCTGGCACCGGCGCCACCGAGGGGAGGAATGGGCCACCGCCATTTGGGGCATTGCCGGCGTCAGCAGCGAGTGCCCATGGCAGCGCTGGCACCAAGTACAGCTACATCGATCAAAGGCGTGGCAAGTTTCGTGCAAGTTTTACTCTACGGGTTGGAAGGATTAACAGGTTGGTACGGCGGTACTGCGCCACGGGCGTCTTCGTGGGTCCCGACCAGGTTCCCTTCTCTCTTGTAGTCCAGTGTTGGTAAATTATTTTTGCCTATTAAGTTTTGTAGCTGTAATCTTCCATGGTGGTCAATGTTTGTATATGGTGCCAAACCTTTCATAAGCAGCTCATGCTTCTAGATGGTTGGCTCAAGGTTGGTTCATCACGTGCTTGTTCCTTGCACCTTCCCACAGCCCATATTACAAGTCAAAAGAGACCGCCGCAGTTGTAGCTGACTTTCTCAGTTACAAGTTCCGTGGCACGGCAGCGCACCTCAATGTGGGCCTTACGGCCGAGCAGCGTGCCATTCTTGACCAGATTACTCTAGACCAACTGCTGTCGTACATCAAGGGTCACGGTGACGTCGACAACTTGTCCAAGGTGCTGCTGCAGCCCGGCGCGGGTGAGGGAGCACTGCCATTATGAAGGACTTTATCCGGATGTTGTGAAGAATGTATTGTGCGACTACGATAGGCAGGCGCAACAAGGGCGCGATGGGCTTCAAGGGAGAAGGGGTCTAGGCGGTGTCAGTGGGTTATATTTGCAGCCCTTGCCAATGGATATTTTGTCCATTTTAATTTGGGGGAAATGATTTGGAAGCTGCGGAAGAGGCGGCAAGCTTGGCACACAAGTTGCAACTGTCGGTGGCCGTCCATATTATGAAGTGCGTGTTAGTCTATCTTGATTGGGTAAAACTACGAAATGCTATCCCCGCGACGACGCAAAGTCATAGTGTCGGTGGCTAAGGGCGTGTTGTGTTTGGACTTTGGAAGTTACGCTTGAAATCAGGCATGCCTGCAGCGGTATCACCCTGTAGGAGCACACTTTTATGACGAGCAACCACAACGCAACTCTGTTCACTGCACCGGTGCAGGAATAGTTAGTGCGATTTTTCGTGCTAATGAGGAGCAAGCATCGTAAGGGACATAAGGGACCCCGACTCCTGCATGCTGCAGTCTCATCATGTATAACGAGAAGGTCAAGCCGGAGGGATAAGCTAAGGATGCCCAGTACTTCTCCCCTTGCGCTTGGGAGGTTTTGAATCGCTCGGCGAGGACGCGGGAACTGTATGGCACAAGTGCAGTCCTGCGTAGTTGCGAGGGATCGTAGGTTCCCAAAAGTACGATACGGGTCACACGACATTTGTAACAGCGTGGAAGCCGTCAAGAGGTAGTGCACCGCGGTGCTCCTCGTGACCTTTGACCACTGAGTCAACCACAACCGTGTGCAGGGTCTCCACGTTCTCGATGCGTCCTGAGATGTTCAGCCATGACTTCAGCATGGGGGACCATGGCACATCCGCAAGCCTACCAGGCTTCTTTAACCTCTTCGGGTCTGCCATATCTATGAGCCCATGCAAGGACACAATAAATCGTGAAGTGGTGAAATGGTATACTATTTGTGGCCTGCCTTTAGGACTGGACACAGTCTCTTGCAAGCCTGTCAGGTGCTATCGCAGATCCCCGGAGTAAATCTTGCCCCAACTTCCCGACGAGTCCGCTGTGTATCCCATGGAGGAATACGGAATTCTGGTTCCACAGACATGTTGCCATATGCACGCCACCTACAAAGTCGTCTGGACAACATCTTGAAGTTGGTCTGCCAAAGCCACCAAACCAATGTTTTAGGAGGATAACATCTTGAAGAGATCATGAAAGAAGGCACTGCTGCTGGGTTGAAAGAGCACCGACCGCATTCTGAGGACCACAACGGGCCCCGGCGTGCTGACCAACACAGAACCCCATAATACACTTCACCAAACATTATGCAAGGCATCACACATAAAGCACACATATTTAGAGGCAAGGTCATCACTTCCAGTGTTGTCTCGTTGGCGACTTTCATCGTGACGACTGAGTCGGCAACGGTGTGTTGCAATAACCGAGAGGATTCCTTCTATTGCTAGTTTGGAAGAGTTTACTCTATAGCTGCGTTGGCGAGATAAGACCCTGCCCATACAAGGCCCAAACCCAATGCTCATCCCGCCCCCACCCTCGCCCTCGCCGCACTGCATCCCAACTTCAACTCCAGCCTCACTGTAATACGGGTTGTTTTCTTAAACTAATTAGCACTTATTTGCCCCTTAGCTTAGTTTTTTGTCTTGCAACCGGGGGAGAGAACCGCAGCGCCATTCGGGCCGGCTAACAATGTTCCAGCCCCGTGCCCGAGCCATTGGCTTCTGATAATAAATAAACTGGTATATATTTCTGGGCTTGCCACGTGTGCGGTGGAGCTCTGCAATCTCGGCGACACCTGCTGGACCCCAAAGCGGGGCTCGCAGGTATGGCGTACCCCGCGGCTCACCGCGAGCCCGCCGGCGCTGGGTTTGACAGCTGTGACTATTTGCGGACCCAGGGCAGCGGTATCTGGGCCATGCATAGGCCGGAGCGGCCTGCAGGATATTGGTATATCTTGCGGGGGAAGCCCCCAGAACGGGCTGGGGCACGCGCAGCTAAGGAGATTAGCCCACTCTTAATCGCGGACGTTTTCAGCTTTGCAAAGCAGGTTGATTCCCGGGCTTTTCCTGCGCGCCAAAAACACCCTCGCTTGGCCCCGCCCAGATAGCTGTCCGCGAGGTCCTCAGCCGCTCCTTCGCGCACTCTTCTCATCGGTCCCCCACCCGATCACCAAACAGCTTACTTCTTTACGTAATTTTAAGGAATCTCGCAGTGAAGTAGTCTGTACGGAAGATGCTATGCACCTTGCGGGTCCCTCGCTGGTCACAGGCACCGGCAGACGAGCACATGAACACGTGCACGTCCTAATCGGCACCTTCATCGCCAAGTCGATCACCCAGCACTTCCATCGCGCGCCCTTTCCCCGCTGCCCCTAGGTCCTGACTGCAACTCTTCGAGGCGGCATCCCAACTTTCCGCTCGGCAAATCGTCAGATTCGAGCGCTTCATCAGGTACAGCACCCGTTATCTGCCCGCGAGATGATCAGGCGAAATGCTTAGAGACGGTCAAGAACACAATCCCTAGCTGGTCGCTCGCATCCATCCCTAGCTGGTCGCTTGCATACGAAAGTGGTAACGCGAGTAATGAGGTGTGCATGAGCAGCGCGCATGGAGCCATAGATTGCATTTTGTACTTGCAGCGATACAAGCGCGCTTTCTCTGGGTGTTGGGGTCCTCATCGTTCGCTCGAGCTGCGGGAATAACTGACTTCTCTTTGATTGGGGCACGACGATGGTGGCGGGTCGGCAAAACACCGCCATCACCCCGCGTCAGGCCCTTTCTTGCGCCTTGATGTGATGCTCACAGGCCAATAGGCCCCTTGCCTGCGTCCGTCATTTCTTCCAGTTTCCTGACCTGCTGCTGTGAGGGGATGATCCTGTTTCCTGCGGTCCGTTGTTTACCCGCCCCCTTCCCAGGCCCCTCCTTCCGCGTGCGACCACGTTTTTACCTTCATAGACCGCAGTGTGCGTTCTATCAAAGTTCAGGTCATGCCCCTAGGATTCGCATGTAAAGTCCTATCCAGACCCTGTTTGTCGCACCCCCCCCTTTGCTCCCCGCCGTCACCTATGTGCGCGCCCGACTACAACTCCTAGACACACGCAACAATCGGAGAGGAAGGGTCCAACACTCTGTGGCTGCGACGCGACGAACTGAAAGGGTCCCGCGTAGCCGTGCGATGTGGCTGTAAGGCACACGCGACCCCGAGGGCTTTAACGGTGCATCGTCCGGGCCTTCAGCGTCCCAAAACGCGCATACCTCTCCAGCAGCTGTGTTCTGTTTTATCCATTCAGAGGATTCAGGAGCGAACAGCCCTCACACGGCAAGCGGTGGGGCCTCGACTTCGTGAGGCTCAAAACGAGGTAGGACGGAAGAGGCGTGGCGGAAAGAGCGTCTTAGGCTCCGTGATCAGCCCTGCAGACGCACGCATAGCTCCAAGCCTTGGGTGGTGGAAGTGCGCTCTCATGGAGCAGGGAAATACGCGGGCTCATGGAGCAGGGAAATGCGGGGCTGGCTACCCAGGTGGCGATCAACCCACTTAATCATTACCCCCAGCTGACCCCCTAAGTCCTCTTTCCCTCTCTGCCTCTCCGCCTCGCACATGCGGTTTCTCGATCGTCTTTCCCCCAATCTCGCATGGCATATCGGCCAGCCGTCCCCTTCTCTCCCCTTCTCCCCACCCGTCATCGGGTCCAAATGCATACAGACTATTATTGCAGCCGTCCACGTCACCGTCGTATGCACTGTCATGCAAGTACGCATGGAAAGGCTTCAACCCACACCTTCTTTCCGCGTCTCCCTTCTCCCTTCTCCCTTTCCCTCCTTTCTTTCTTTCTTTTCTTCGGCAGTCCTTCCTTTGTCTGGGCGCTACAGCCGGCTGCTGCCGGGGGAGCTGTGCCGCTTGCTTGCGGAACTGGCCATGGAGGCTAACAGACCCAAAAACCCAGACGAAGGGAAAGTGGCAGCACTGGCGGAAGTGGACGCCCAACGCGCCACCTTATCCATGAGGAACGCTTACAGCACGGCTGCCAAGGTAACGATGCCACACGGCTGTAGCAGCGGCGACACGGACGCGGCAACGCCAACCCAGGGCCCAGAGCCCCACCCTGGGCGATTCGAGCACGCGACCCCCCTAGCGACAGGGGTGGGCGGGCCTACAGCGGCGGCCGCTTCGCGACGGCTCTGGCAACAAATGCAATGTGACGACGGTGGCAGCGAGGAAGAGGAGGAGTATGGCGGCACGGTGCCTCTTTCCGGCGGTGAAGATGAGGGTGGATGTGGCGGCGGAGGTGCCGCTGCTGCAATCGCGACGGCGCCACCAAAGTTGGACGTGCAGTCTCCCCAACAACGCGACGCGGCTTCACCAATGGCGATTGATGTTCCGGCACCAACGACGGTAGCGGCCGGGGAGGCGGAGGCGGCAGCATCACCATTGGCAGGTGTCGCGGTGAGCCCTGGAGATGCCGCGTCGCCGTCTGGTGGCGGCGGCGCCTCCACTGCCGAGGCTGGGTCGACGGGGTCAAAGAAAAACAAGAGCAAAGGCAAAAAGAAGGGCAAGAAGGGTCTGGACATGGATCTGGACCTCCCAGATTTGGATTCGGAGCCGGATCTGGATTCGGATCCAGAACTGGAGCATGAGGCAGATGATGACGATGGCGATGGTGGCGATGACGACACAGAAGATGAGGACGCGGATGATGGAGCTGATGGGCGACAGTCTGTTGCTCCAACTGCCGTATTCACAGGCCCTTGGAACCCCACCGCAGTCAGGCTTCGGCCGTCCGACAGGGAGCCGCAAGTCGTTAGTGGCGGCGGCGGCGGCAGCGGCGGCGCGGCCGGCGGCGCCAGTGACCCTGGCAACAGCTATAACAGCAGCAAATTGTGCCGCAGCCCTAGCGATGTTCGCGACACCTTCGGCGACGTTATGACAAGTACCAGCGATGACGATGAGACGCAGCGGGTGATCGCTCCAGGGGGGCAGCATCGAAGGTCCATTCAAAAGCTCTCTGCTGCCGCTGGCAGAGCCAGCCGCGCTGCGGCAGTGGCCATGGAGCGGCCAGACAGCGGCGGCGGAGCCGCCGCCGCCACCGGCGCGGCCGCCGACCCCAAGCCAAGCGTTGCGGACCTGGATGCCCCGGGTTTGTGGGCCGATGATGAGGACTATATATACAAAGACGTTGACCCGAATGACCTGGATATCGGAATTGAGTTTCCCCAAATGGATTACAAAGCGGAGGATTTGGAGCTGCCGCCGGACGACTTCTGGGCGGAGGGCGAGGGCGATGAGGTGGTCATGGGGGAGGATGGCAAGCCAGTACGTCGCGTGCGGCTGAGCGCGGCGGCGCTGGCGGAGGGCGAGGCGTTCATCGGCCTGGAGGGGCTGGTGGGTGGCGTGGAAGGAGAGACAAAAGGGAGGGCGAAATTACGAAGACTTGAGGCCTAAGGTCAAGGGGGGGGCTAAGGTCAAGGAGGGGGGTTACCTGAGGCTGGTTGGCAGCGCGAAGGAGGGTTTAACGACACCACACATAGACCCGCGTACCACCACAACCATTCCAACCTCAACTACCTCAACCATACGCCCAAAACCATCTCCAGGTGTCTTGGGGGCGAGATGGCACATTCCGCGGTACGATCACCCGCTTTGACCCCAATCGTACAAGGCTGATGTGGCTCATGTCGTACGAAGACGGCGACGAGGAATGGGGTGTAGTGACGGAAGACCGGAGCGGCTGGCGGGTGCACGGCGGGTTACGCCCCGTTTCCTGGATTGGGCACCCGCCGCCGCCAACGGACCCGCTGAACATTGCGGCGGCAGCGGCGGACGCCATCCCGGCTCCCGTCACTGCGGCCGTACAACGGCAAACGGCGGTGCAGGCGGCCCCAACCTTCGTCCTGAACTTGATGGGAGCGGAAATTGAGGTACGAGATCGGCTTTCCCTCTTTACACTTTGTTCTATCTTTTTCTGAAACCCTAAGTAACATGGCCGCCAATCTTTGGCTGCGGGCCCCTTTTTGTTTTTGCTCCGCTTTCGCACCCCGCCCATGCGCCTCTCCGACTTCCCCTACACACTTGTGCGCACGCGCCCAGCTAAGACCGCTCAAGGAAGGCAGGGAGGGAGCCTATGTTGCCGTGAGTTATAGGCTTATAAGTACACATGAAGTACACGATAATGACGTTGTTGAACTCCTCCCCTCACCTGGATCCTGAATCCGTGTTTTCTTCAACAATGGCCGCCTCTCAGGTGGCAGTGGGTCGCGACGGCCAGACGCGATTCGGAAGCATCGTAGACTTTGACCCGAACCGACCACGGTACAAATGGTACATCCGGTACGTCGGTTACGCCGAGCCCGCATACGGCGGCACGGGCGAATGGGGGTGTCTGGATGACGGGAAAACGACGTGGCATACACACGGTTACAAACGACCCGTGATGTCGGTCTCTGGGTGCGCCGGTGACCTTGTGCCAGTTGCGCCATCGAAGCCGACGGCGGCGGCGGTGGCGGCAGCCGCTGCCGCCAACACCTTCACACCGCGTAAAGGGCCATTCGGCCGTACTGGCCTGGGTCTGCTGTACCTCATCTCGGCTTCGGAACCGGAACCTGATGGGAAGTACCGGGTGCCGGTGATGGCGCTGGGGAGCATCCGCGGCGCGTATGGCTCCGCCGCCGGGGCAGCGGCGGCAGGGAAAGGGGCAGCGGCGGCGGGTTTGGCGTTGGGGCCGCCGCCGCCTGGTAAGCCGGAGCGCGTGAGCAGCATGGCGATGGCGGGCGTTCCGGACGAGTACGGCGCGACACTGGTGGGCGCAAAGATCACGGTACGCTTTTTGAGCGGTAAAGTACGTGTGCTGTCTGTCTATCTGTCCGTCTGTCTGTGTTTGAGAACACTTGTGTGTAAAGAAAGTGTACGGGTCAACGGAGGGTTATAGATTACAAGTCTTAGGAGTTCGACCGACTATTTAAACAAGGCAATGTGTTCGCCCCTGGGTTTATTGTACATCATGCGTGTGTCTGTCGCTCTGTCTGTCGCTCTGTCTGTACAGATCACAGTCGGCCGCGGTCAGGGCCACAAGCGCAGCGGGACTATCACGGAGTACGATGCAAACCGGCCCAAATACCGCTGGCGCCTCACCTTTGACAATGTCGGTGAACCCGCTCACGGTGGCGCGGCGGAATGGGGCATGTTAAGCGACGACCAGTCGCTGTGGCTGGCGCACGGCTACAAGCGCAATATCACGGCGTTGTCGGGAGTGCCCGAACGGAAATCACGGCCGGCGGATCCGCCACAGCCGCTAGTCGCGGTTGCAGCTGTGGCGTCGCCGGCACTACTACCACCACGGCCGATGCCGTCTCCCCGGCCGGCGGTGGCGCCAACGCCAGACGCCGATGGCGCTGCCGCGGCGTTGCCTGACGGTACGGACGCCGACGGGCGGCAGCGCTCCCCAACAGAGGGGCCAGAGACGTCAGCTGGTGGCGCCGCCACCGCGGCGGCGGCAGCGGGCGACGAGAAGTTGAAGGTGGAGGGCGCTGATGCCATCGATTCTGAGCTGGACGCCACGCTGGCGGCGGTGGCGGAGGCGGCGGTGGCAATTATGTTCGACGGCAATCTTGAGCCGGCGGCCAAGCTCGGCATTGAGACAGCCGAGCTGGATCTCGGTGTGTGCGAGGTGGAGGAGCTGGGAACCAACCTCATTGGCGCGAGGCTGCTGGTAAGTCCTATGGGTCGCTCGGGTGTTGCCTGGAAGAGCCGACAAGTTGGCTCTTCAGCTCACCGATAAGTCAGGATCGCACATGCCCTGGATTCGGATTTGGATCTGCTTCCCGCACATGCCAGGCGGCGCCCTTTTTTCGATTTTCTTGTGGAAGATGCGCCGTGAGTCTTACGGTGACGACGACTGGCGTTGCAGGTATCAGTGGGCCGCGGCGGCGCCCGTCGAAGCGGCACCATCACAGACTACGAGCCCAACCGACCCCGCTACAAGTGGCGCCTGGTGTACGACCCGGAAGTCCTACCGGTCGGCATCAACGCCAGTGCCAACGCAAACACCTCCGCAGCTGCCACACCAGGCCCGGCGGCGACGCCCACAGCTGACGGCGCCGCCTCTGCCGCTGCGGCCGCGGGTACCCCGTCCGCCGCTGGTGACGCACCGGCGGCGGCGGGAGCAGGAACAGGAACAACCGCTGACGGCGCCGGGAGCCGTGTGGAGGAGGCGGCAGATGCAAGTGCGGGTGCGGCCGCAACGGGGGCAGCAGCAACTGATGGCGCCAGCGGTGCAGGCGGATCGGCGGCTGGCCCCGCCACTGAAGCCACGGGAACAGGTGCACCGTACGGAGCCGTCGTGGAGGGCGAGTGGGGAACGCTGAGTGACGATCGCACTGCCTGGCTGTGTCATGGCTACAGGCGAGCGATTCTGGCGTCGGAGGGTGTCCCAGTGCTTCCGCCGGCGTACATTACCGCCGCTGCTGTGGCGGCGGCAGCGATTGCAGCAGCACAGTCGCCAGCGGCGCGGAAACGGCGGCCAGGATTCATCGATGAGCAGTCCGCGGCGTCAGCTCTGTTGACGCTGGGTAAACGCGCACGCCGTGAGGCCAAGGCGGCGGCGACGGCGGCTCGTGAGGCGCGGCAAGCGGAGATTGCCGCCGCCGGTGGACACGTCATCCTTGTTCAGCAGCCCGCAACGGCTGGGGATGGTGCAGCCGTGGCCCCGAGCGGCGGTGGAGATGCGATTGCACCTGGTGCTGCAACCCCCGCTGCCCCTGCCGCCAATAACGACGGGTATACTCCTGGAGGAGAGGAGGACGCAGACCGCGTGAAACGCGTGAAGATTGAGCCGGGCACTGGCGGTGAGGTCGGCGTGACGTACATTCGGATGCCACTTTCCAAGGTTAATTCCCCGTTCGGGCCTACGGGCATGGGCGGCGGCGGCGGCGGTGACGGTGGCGGCGGCAACGGCGGGGACGGGGCCGCCAACGTCGGGCCAGTCTCACCGATCGCCAATCCGGAGGGCGTCGTGGGGCTTGAAATTGAGGTAGATCGAGGCGATGGCAAGCACCGCGGGCGCGTCTTGTCGTACGACGCCAAGAAGCCCCGCCTCCGCTGGCTCGTCCGCTACCACGATGGCAACCAGGAGTGGGGCACGTTGGCCGATGACCTCTCCACGCTGCGCGTGTACGGCTTTGTTCGTCAGATCACGTGGACCTCGCGGCCGCCAGCTGTCCTACCGAAGGGCACGAAAGGCGGCAACACCCGTCATCGATCCTCTTCAATCGCTCGTGCATCGCCAGCGGCGCCAGTTGGCGGCAGTGCCGCCGCTGGCGGCGCCGGCGGCGGCGCTGCTGGCGCGCAGCTGTCTGGTGGCGGTGCCGCACTCATCCGCACCTCAGCGCGCCGCCTGTCGGAGAACGGCGACAGTGACTGGGTTGGCGGTACGGGCAGTGGGTACGGCAGTGGCGGCACGGATTACCGGTACATCTTCCGCCGCAATGGCATGTGCCGGGCGCAGATTACACATCAGGGATGTGCGATCATCAGGTGCGTCGCCAGTGCGTTGGTACCTGTTGTCGTATATCTTAGGGTTGATAGTATACAAAGCCGTCTGGCAACGCCCGCGGATAACATTTTCTTGATGGGCGTTAGTGCCATCATGAGTCATGTGTCGTTCTTGGTTTCCTGCGACCCACGGATCGGCTACTTATCCCTCCTCCTTTCCTTGGCCCTTCTCACGCAGTCCTTACTACGACACTCCTGAAGCGGCGGCCGCCGCCGCGGACTTCTATAACTATAAGCTCCGTGGTACGGCAGCGCACCTCAACCTGGGCCTTACAGCCGAGCAGCGTGCTGTATTGGACCATCTCACCCTGGAGCAGCTCCAGTCGTACATCAAAGGCCGCGGTGACATCCACGATTTATCCAAAGCGCTGCTGCAGTACGCAGGCGAAGCTGGGCAGCGTTTACACCACCAACTTCAACAACACCAAAAGATGATACAGGAGTTACAGCGGCAGCAGCAGCAGCTGTTGCAACAACAGGGGTCTCAGCCTGAGCAGCAGCAGCAGCAGCAGCAACAACAACAACAACAGCAGGGGCAAGGACAGGGGCAAAGGCAGGATGGACAGCAGCAGCAGCAGCAGCAGCAGTTGCTACAGCAGCACCTCCAGCAGCATTTGCAGCGACATATCCAGTTGCAGCAGCAGCAGCTGCTGCTGCAGCGGCAGCAGCAGCAGCACCACCACCACCACCACCACCACCAACAACAACAACAACAACAACAACAACAGCAACAGCAGCGGCCACAGCAGCAGAGCGAGCAGCATCAACAAAAAGGCCAGCAGCACCAGCGGCAGCTGTCCGTTGAAGACCCGGAGGCAATGACTGCCGCCGCCATGGCGGCGACAGCGGCGGCGGGTTACTCCCGAGCAGCGTCCGCAGATCCGCATGACACGCCGGACACGGTGCCACCGCCAGTGGTGCCGCCGCCGCCGCCGCCGCCGGCTGAAGCTCTGGACTACCCCGAGGAGGTCCAGATCCAAGTTGAGGTCAAGGTGGACGACGACGACACCGACGAGGACCCTACCGCCGCTGATGGAGTTGGGCCGTGGGATGAGGTCATGGCCGACATCGGGCCCTTGTGACCGCCCATAACCCGCCATGTGCGCTCTGTAGGTGGTTGTGGTGGACACAAGCAGCAGGCAGGCAGGGAGAAATGGGAGGCGGGCAGATGGTGTGTATGTGTATCTATGTATGTGTACGTGTATGTGTACGTGTACGTTGCCTTCCGAGGAAGGGTGTGGACTGCGGCTTTGGAGGCGGCCTGTCTGCTTCCATCCCCTACTGGTTTGTATGGGCGCCACGGGTCGTGACCAAACTGAGCTTTTCGTCGCGTTCAACAAGCGGCGGGAGGTGGTGGTGGTGATGGTGGTGGTGATGGCGGTGGTAGTGGTGGTGGTGGTGGTGGTGGTAGCGAAAGCACCTAAGCAGAGTCAGTCGGTGGCGTGGACAAATAGGGGGCGATGGATGGATGTGTCACTTCATCTTGTTGCCATGCTTGGGGCTATACTGCGGTACGGCGTCGTACTGTGTATATCGCACAATGGCGCCATGTATGTGCTCATTGGAAGATGGAAAAGAGAGGGGAAGTCGTTACCTGGTGCTTGCCAGGTCAGACAAACGAGTGGTTGTGGACCTCGGGGTACGCTTGCCGTCACCAAACCTTCAGGGTCTGATCTTAATGTTCTATGTGCCGCCAGCGGAAGGGCCCTATGCTATGTCTAAGGGCACGGCGGGCGTAATGCTGCGATAACGCCTAGCGCTTGGGGTGGGGTGGGGGGTGGGAGGGGTGGGAGGGGTGGGAGGGGTGTGGTGGCGTCGTGTGTGGTGCGCTGCAGCTTGAATTTGAACAAGAGGTGCGAGTTGCGAATTGGGGGGAGACTCTAAAGGGACCACGGGCAGCGGTTCGGTAACGGGTATGGATACAGGTACGGGTACATACGACAAAGGAGACCGCGTGTCCGCTCCTGGCCGTTGCATAGCATGTAGCGACTGTCGCAGGTGGGCGTGTGTTTGCCGTACGGTGCCTCTCTGGTCTTCCCCCGTTCTCTCTTTCACGGTGATTGGCAGGTGGGCGGCGATCTGGGAACGCTATGTCCTGATTAAGCAACGCAGTCTCTTGTCCCTCCTTTCTACTGCTCCAGGAGAAGCGGCGCTCAAACCTCCAGGGAGGGGCGTCCGTATCACCAGCTTCTTCGACATCGTGATTGATATCTTGTAGCAGCTTCTGCAGTTGCTGAGGTGGCATTTGCGGCCTTTGGAGCATCCCGCGTTTCCCCAAACCAGCGTTTCCTTTTACTGACCTTGTTGTATTCGTGGTCTTTTTTCGCGGGCCCGTTCTGATACGCGCTGAGGGCGAAGGATGAAAGGGGAAGGAGGGGGTAGAGGTACGACAGAACTCTCTCCCCGATCGTGATGAAGGCTGTAGCGGTTGTAGCGGCGTGCGGAAGGGCCTGTATTATGAGGCCAACTCTGCGTTGGGCCAGGTGCGTTTCCAAACGTGTGTACGTGTTTAAGCGTGTATGTGAATACCTATACTTGCGTGAATATTATGCAGTAAGGTTGTACGATTGTGATTTCAGGGTACGGATTTCACGGAAGTCCGGTCAGCTGTGATGGCAAAAACAGCACGGAAAGGAGGGGAAATGGGAGGGGAGAAAAGGACAAACACACACACACACACACACACGCACGCACACACACCCATACGCGATTCTCTGGCGGCAACATGACGCGCTGTGGTGATGCGGCTAGGGGGAATGGACATGGATTTAGGATGAACCGGAACCATAAATGTTACTACCAATTCGTTCCTGCAAATCGCTCCTGGAGACCGCCGGGAGGGAGGGGAAAGAAAAAGGGGAAGGGGAGGAGGGAGGGGAAGTTCACTTTCATTCTGCTGTCAACCGAAAGGTGAGGGATATCGTACGACGATATGATGCTAGGTGTTGGTTGCTTTCCCCGCTCTTAAAAGGGTTCGTCACTGGCTTTTTGCTTTTCGGTATTGTGTAGGTGAGGGTGAGGGTGAGGATGTGCACATTCAAACCCTAATGCGTGGCGAGTGGTGGTGGGTAGCTCTGTTTCATAAACGGCAGAAGCGATACCGGCCGCACTTACGGACCCGCCTGTGGTGCCTGTCCATTGCTTACTATGACACGTCTGGTTGCGCATCTGCTGTTGAAGCTACAAAGAGACACGGCTGCGGGGGCTGTGGACTGGGGCCCGAGGAGGAGGAAGGGGGCCCTGGTGAGGGACTGAAAAGTCGCCCTACGGCGGGGCCTCGATCTGGGTCATGAAATGCCTATCTCCTAAGAATCTCCTAAGAAATGTCGGGAGTCGTGGGATACCTCCAATTCATTGCTGTCCAAAAAAGGTGATGTCTTTTGGGGTGAACCTATGCGGCCAGATAAGCTATGGGGCTCCGGCGCCTGTACGGCGCTTCTAGCAGTGAAAGGGGACCATTGAGGGGAGTTAGGGGGGTTGGGAGATGCTTCAATCGCATAAGGGCCGTTGAGTAACTGGGGCATCAACCTGAGGTGCTCATGTCAAGTGTAAAAAATATCTAAAAAAACATTCTTCTTGTTGTCTGCCCGAACCCGTGTCGTTGTGTGTGTGTGGGAGTGCGTGTGTGTGTGTGAGGAGGGCATCACACAGCATTCCCTGGCGGACAGACAGACGCACCCTTCCTTGTTTGGCGAGGACTCCCTTCCCCCGGGAAGTGGGAAGTGGGGCACCTTCGTCTCGGTGACGGCATGCCGTCGGTGTCGCATACACACACACGCGCGCGTGCACACACGTAAACACAAGTGCCTTCACCCAGCAGGTCCGTTATATTACTACCTGATCCCCACCCCTTGTGCCTTCGATTTATTCGACTTCCCACGCCCTCCCTGGCCCACCACCTGCTTGCCCCACCCCTGCGCGCGTGAGGATATATCGTTCCTTCTAGCTGGCGCACTGTTGCCGAAATCACGGCATATCAGCGCCACTAGCCCTACCAGCAAGGCGACGATGACGGCTACGAAGGCGAGGAAAAGCCTGTGACCACCAGCCAACAGAAACATAGATACTTCAGCGACCAAATCGCCTCCTCTCAGATCCTGTTTTACCTGCTCTTTCCCTCTCTCCCCCCCTCTTCTCTGAGCACACAGCCTCTACTGAGACCTCCCACAGCATCCAGCACAAACCTTCCCCTAACAGAAACGTTCCTGAAACAAACACATGGATGAACACGCATTCCGAAAACATTCTTGCAGCCCAGCTCTTCGAGCTGCACATCAAAACAGCCGAGGCATGGGTCGAAGGGGGCGTCAAGACGTATCTGTCCAGCCTAGCATACTCCGACGGAGCTGATTTGGGCAACCTCAAGGAGGATGCCGCAACAACCGAGAGTCCTAACGCCACATGCTAACAGCCTGAGGGCTGCCTCACCTCCATCCTCATGAGGTGCGCGTGTGCCGGCGGCCCCTATCGCCCCACCGGGCCCCCCAAGAGGTCAAAGTGGCTTCTCCGCGTTCGGTGGCGCCAGGGGGGCGAGCTTTACATCCCTCACTTGACGGCTGCTGAGGGAGCCATCCGCCGCCTTGTCCACCACCGTCAGGCTCTGATCCGCAAACCAAGGGTTCGAGGAGGGCGAGGGGCGAACCGCCCGGTCCGGGGCCCGCCAGTTAGAGGGAGGGAGGGAGGGATTGGGAGGGATTGGGAGGGATTGGGAGGGAGGGATTGGGAGGAAGGGATTGGGAGGAAGGGATTGGGAGGAAGGGATACGACTAGGCGGTAGGCACACTTAGGTATAAATGATTCTTAGGCCTTATGGCTCACGGCTACATTTTGAATACCAATTCCAGCGCAGCGCAGCGCCTCCTACGCCCCGTTGCGCACCGCATGTCCCACCTGCATGCCCACCGGCGGCCCCACGGGCAGCACCAACCGACCCATGGGTCGCAACAGCTCCGTCAAGCTAGCGGGAACCTCGCGCGCCGTCGCCCCCACGTGGATCGCATCAAACGGCCCTCCGGCACCCACAGCCGCCAGCGCCCTTTCTGCGGGTCATGAGACCCCTTCTAAAAGCTGGTCGCGGTAAGTGCATTGAATTCTACAACTTAACAATACAACTAAATAACAACAATAATAACGGAAGGTATGTGGAACGGGAGGTATGTGGAACGCTAAGACAGAAATATAAATACGAAAACTGCAGCTGAGGGCCTTATGAGCCATCATGATACATAAGCCGAAATCTGCGAGGGGAAGCGGGGAAGCCATCAGACCGGCAATCAGCAGGGCCGCTCTCACCATCAGCTAAAATACGCATAAGACATCCTGTCGTACACCTGTGCAGTACAACGTACGAATGTTCGGCACCTGCCCACGACGCCCGAGGGCCCCTGAAGGTGTTGTAGGATGACTTACCCCTCATCATGCCCTCCCTTTCACCCCTTCGGTTCTCTACCTCCCCTCCCCTCCCCTCCCCTCCCCTCCCCTCCCCTCCCCTTCCCCCTGCCCTCTACTTGAGTTCCTCGGTTCCCATGGGAACACTGCTGCCCCACCCCTTGCTCGTACTTCTGTGCCGTAATTTTCCTCCCTTTTACAAATTCTTCCTTTGCTTTGCTTTTTTTCCAACTTGTGTTTCGCTTTCTTTTTTACTTTTTCTCTTAACTTCAGCTGCACGGTTTACTTGGGTGCATCATTTCTCCCTGCCACGACCTCGTGTAGCTTTGCGCAACCTTGCATTTCGGCTACTTACGCGCTTTCTTGCTGACTGCATGTGCACATCCTTGCTGTTTGCTTAGGTTCCGCCGCCGCCGCCAAAGGTGAGTCCGCGTGGGTCTGCGCTTTGTTTGGTTGGTTCGCGCGCGCGGTCGTCGTGCTAGCCCGGGTCGGGTTGGTGGGTCTGTCGGGCCAAGGCGCGTTAGTTTGATGCTATACAGGGGGGTCGGGAGGAGCACGTGCATGATAACGACCAGCGGTCAGCTCAGTTTTTTCTTTTTTCCGCGGTTTTCCTTCGCCGCCAGCAGCGAGGCCGATAGTATACCTTCATGACGGTTTCGTTTGAGTTTTTCCTACATTTATTCGCGGCCTTGGCGGCAACCTAGTTTACATTTTTTGGGTCTCCGCGCCGGCAGCAGCCTTGGACGAGGACAACAGTCCTTGACATCCTTGACGGTTAGTCCTGTCTTCGTCAGCGATCATTACCAGCGTTTCGATGTTCGTCTCCCTCCCCACCGCCACCCGCCCATTCCCCCCATCGACCGCCTCACCTTCCAGTGCATTACCATGGAACAACTCTATGTTGTGAACCCGAAGTGGACTGAGCCCGAGTGCTGCTGCCCCCGTGCCGCCGCCTTGACTCCGCCCAACATCGCCCAGGATGGGTACGAGACCCCGGATCAGTCCCCGCCTTGGGGAGGGGGAACGGGTCAACGGCACCGGCGGCAGTTAGTACGGCAAGCAGCCCGGTTTAACCGCCATTGGCCAGGTCATCGCCAGGTCTGATATGCCGTCTAGAATCGTCGATCTCAATGCCGCCATCAAAGTACTCTTGAGAAATGGATTCGCCGCTCCTTCCCCCTCGCCCCCTGGCCCAATGTAGGGGGCTGCTCGGACCCCAGCTCCCTCCACTGCTGCTCCGTGACCCTACCCGACCCCCAACTCACCACGCCTGCTCCACCAGCCGCTCGTGTCGCTCCAGAGCCACAACCCGCCCCTCCAAACCCGCCAGTAGCGACAAGCAGCCCGTCAGGTAGCCGGACCCTGACACAGCGCGAGTAGAGCAGAGAAAGAGAGGGCAACATGCCTTAAGGTTTCGGTTGGTGCTTAGCATTCGTGAAATCCATTCTGAATCCATGCAACCCCCATGCGCTGTTGAGGAGGTATCCGGCTATAACGACATAATGTTTCCTTCGCTTATCAACCCACCCGCGCCAACGTCCAGCACCACGGCCCCGGGCGCCACGTGCGTCGCCAGCAGCTCAAGACAGATCGCATGGAGAGAGGGCGCGGAGATGGTCTGGCCCTGGCCGATTGGGACTTGGCTGTCCTGACGGGTTTTGGTGGAGTTCGGGTGGGGAAAGGGGCACCGGAAAGGCGGTGGCGCATCGGGGGGCGGATGCAGTGATGGTACGATGGTACCTGGCACGGTAGCTGCGGGGAAGACTGAATTTGCTCAGGGAAGCTCAGAGCAAGATCGGGGAAGGGGGAGGGGGAAATCATTTGATGTGGGAGGTTGAAAGGGGGGTTGGCAGCGGCTGTGAAAGCCCGGGGGGAGAGGCGCGAATCGGCTAACGTCACATTTAGCGACGTCAGATCTTTTTGCTGTAGGTAGCTCCATGAGGTACAATACACGACGCAAACTTAAGGAAACACTCCTTGCAGAAAAAACGATACCAATACGATGCTTACACTGACACCCATGTCCCCCCTTACTCGGTAGCTGACGTGCGAGGGAATTCCCATGTGGGTAAACGTGAAATCTCGTCGGTCAAGCGCCCGCAGCACGGCCTCCACACGCGGGCTCTGGACTAGCCCTTGCTTCACGAGGCTGTCCACTAACGTATCTTGGGTGTCATTTTCAAAGTTTACTGTAGCGGCTGCGTTACAGAGGCCCCCGGACGTCACAATTTGACGTGCGAGTAGCGGCCGCCCGCTGAATATCCTGATACCCGCGACCAGCATATCTCATTTCAACGAATTAGCATCTAGTAATAAATTTTATTGTTGGCAAATTGGAACTTTAGGTATTGCAATTGGCAAAACGTTTTGCTGGCTCGTCCCATTGCTCGTCCAATATAACGGTGGAGCCGATCATGGTTGTCATGTGTTACGCGGGACGTTACCCCAAGGTGCTTTGAGTCTATGTCGAGCTGATCATGTGGTTGGTCCAAAGACTGATAATTTGAGCACCTGCCGCGTTTCTAAGAATGATTCACTGCCCAAATTTACTGCCCCGGCCGGCAGGGCCCCATTTGGCGCCAATAAACGCACTTTGTGCTGTCACGCGCTTGACAAGGTCAACCGCTACTCGCCTACCGCTTGGCGCAGCCTTGCCGCTTGTCACGACGACAGCACGGGATGGACCGTTGACGCTTTGCCGCCCACATACAACAGTTTGTACCAATGCATCTGCGAGCGCGGATATGGAAACGGCCTACGACGGACTGGAGCACGACGATGGCGATGACGAGGAATTCATCCCGCCACCGTTGCCCACTTCGGCCCTCGAGCTCCTCAGTGAGGTCCTTACTGGAATTGCAGCTTTAAGCATGGATGATAGTACCTCTGGTGCTTCTACATTTAACAATGTGGGTCTTCAATTCCTCTTCTTTCAACGGTCTGAAAAATGCGGGGTTTGAAAAGCGCGGCTAACAGAGCCGCGGAACAGACATCATAAGAAAAACCGCCTCCATTTATTAGTCGGATGTTATGGGCTAGTCCTCCTCTGGCTTATCTTGTCCTCCGACGTTGTGCCGTCGTGACTCACGCAAAGCGACCTCACGCCCCGTCCCTACCCTACCCCGGCATTCCGGCCAGTCCTAGGCACATGCCTTGTTGCGTGATAATCAAACGGAACAAAGGACCTCTTGTGCATGAGCAAAGGACCCCTTTCGTTTCGTTCTTGTCCTATGACAGCTATTTGTGAAAGCAGATACCTTGCAGTTTCCGGTGCGCACTAAGTTCGCCCTGGAGACGGTTTGAGTGTCCCCCATGAGTCCACTCACAGCCTCAGGTCCTCATCCCCCGTCTGACCCACATCGCAACAGGCACCGAGCAGCAAATCGTTGGGAGCTTACCGGCCGTTGCGCTTCTGCGTCAATTGCTGCAGACCCTTGCCGGCTTCGGGTACAATGTGTGGCGGCTGTGGCCATGACCCCTGTCGGGACGTGGAGGTCCTCGGCGACCCAAACGCCTGGGTGCAGGCGTATGCGGAGCAGCTACAGCGGCAGCAGCAGCAGCAGCAGGGTAGGCGGCGGCCGGAACACCATCAGGTCCACGTTTCGTCTTGCGCGGCTGCGGTGCCAGTCACAACAGCAACATCCCCAGTGGCTTGCGGACCCGTAATGCACAGCAATGACGTGCTTTTGGCAGCGGATCCTAGGACCCTGCTGCACCGCTCGTCCCTGCCGCCGTACCCGGGAAGGTAGGGCAAAATTGGCCACTGCGCTGCCGGCTATTATTAAAAAACGTTCGGTCGTCAGGTCTTTTTGACCGCTACTCCCGTGTTCAGCCACAGTTGCCGTGGCGTTTTTGCCGGCATTACTTAAGACCAATTCCCTAGACGCAGAAGGAGCCTCTCACTGTTCCAGATCTGCCGCGCTAGTCCTATGCCGTATCGTAGGGACTGATTCCCGTACCGGTAACCGATTTTCACTGAGAGTTCCTAGCTTTTTTCTGTAACCGACAACGATTGTACCATCCCACAGGCCGGAGCGGTTACAGGCCATCATGTCCCGCCTCCACTCTCGAGGGCTCATGGAGCGCTGTCACCTACTGACCTGCCGTCCCGCCACCGACTCTGAGCTCCTTCGGGTACACAGCCCACAACTGGTGGCGGCTGTGCGGAACATGGACGGGACCCACCATCACGACGGCAGCTGTAGCTGCAGCTGCGGCGGTGACAGAGGTGGCAATAGCAGTAGCCGCATCGCCACGTCATCCGCTGGTGCCGAAGCCACCGCCGATGGCAGCGCCAGCGGCCCTGCTCACGATGTGGGCGTCGCAGCCGGCATCGCCGCATCCGCGAGGCCGTTGTGTGCCGACACATTGTACAACGCACACACATGCACTGCGGCGCTATTGGCTGCGGGGGCTGCAGCGGACATCGGCGTGGCGCTAGCCACGGGGGAAGTGCGCGCGGCGCTGGCAGTCATGCGGCCCCCTGGAGCGCAGGTGGGGGTCCGAAGCAGTGGGTCGGAAACGATTCAGTGAAAGCTGAAAGGGTTGAGTCGCCTCACCTCTGATGTGACCTGGGGTCCGATGTCGGCCGCTCCGAAGCCCCAAACCCATGAAGTTGTCCCCATTCCTAGCACTCCTGGAAGATTCTTCCGACTGTGCTGTGTGCTGTGCTGCGCTGCGCTGTGATGTGCTGTGCTGTCCTCTGATGCGCTCTGGTGAGTTGTGGTGTGCCACGCTGTGCTGCGTTAACTTGGGTGTGCTCTGATGCGATGCAAGCTGCGCCGTTCCGCTCCGCTTCGGCCCTGAACCTCCGCTCCTGCCAGGCCGGTGTCGACGTGGCCCGCGGCGGGTGCTATTTGAACAACGTGGCGGTAGCGGCTGCAGCGGCGCTGGCCTCCGGCCTGCAGCGCGTGATGATTGTGGACTGGGACGTCCATCACGGGCGAGGCACGCAGGAGATCTTCTCAGAAGACCCACGGGTCATGGTAGTGTCCATGCATCGATATGACAGGTGGGGGAGGTGCCCATACCTCTTGCCCCTCCGCCCCCTGTACCTCCTCCGCCTTCTCTGTGCCATCCGTCCCCTCGGCCTCCTGATCGTATTTTGTGATAGACGCATGTCTTCAACTGTTTCCTATCTTCAACATCTCATCTCTTCCCCTCTCGTCCCAACCCCTCCGGCTGCGGACTCGCAGTGAAATCTACCCGGGGTCCGGCTCCGTTGAAGAGGTGGGGGAGAGGCAGGGGGAGGGCTTCACCCTCAACTTGGCCTTCGCCAGGGGCGGCACCAGCGGCGCAGCCGCGGGGGCCCCCGGCAACGGCGGTCTAGTGGACGGCGACCTGCTGTCAGCGGCGCTGCATGTGGTCATGCCGGTGGCCTACCAATTCCGCCCGCAGCTGGTGCTGGTGGCGGCGGGTTTCGGAGCGCTGCGGGGCGACCCCATCGGTGAGGTGGCGAAGCCACAAGGACACTGCAAAAGTCAATCGATGGAAACGCCTTGCCTTCTCCCCTTACTGTTGGAAAGGAAAGCGCCCCGCCCTCGCGGTAGTACTTTTTTCTTCCGTCTCATCCTCTCATATACATGTATTGCTCATCTCAACATACACTAGGCGCCAAAGACGCTGAGGTGCATGCAACGTTACATTTGCAGCGCGTTCCCATAGATGAAGATGCGGGCTTTTCACTGTGCCCGGTCGATCGTTAGTTGATGATGCACCCGTTGTAATCAGGGATGGTTATCATGTGCAATGGCCTCCTTACCCCGATTTATATTGTATTATAATTGCTGCCGTGGATGGGTGGGCGTTGGCTGCTGCTCAATTTAGACCGCGGCTCATCATTTGGGGCTATGTTGTCAGCATCTTTTTGGTTTAAGTTTCCCTTCCCTACCCTTCCCTACCTTCCCCTTCCCTTGCTGGTCAAGCCCTCTGCTCGCAACCCCCGTAGACCCTCACCCCCACCCTCGCGGTTCCCCCTCATGAACGATTCCTCTCCGCTGCTGTCGTCCATGCTTTCGGATTTGGCCCTGTTGGTCCTTTCTCGCTATGTCCCGCAGGCGGCTGCAGCTGCTCGCCCGCCGTGTTCGCGCACTTGACCCACATGCTCGCGGGGCTGGCTCCCCGAGGGCTGGGACTGCTGTTAGAGGGGGGCTACAACCTGGCCGCCACGTCGCAGGCGGTGGAGGGCTGTCTGCAGGTGCTGCTGGGGGAGGCCCCGCCGCCGCTGCCAGGCCCCTGGGGCACCACCAGCGAGGGCTGGGTGGCCATTATGAATGCCATGCAGGTGCGGGTCTGTGCAGCGCAATGCGCCATGGCTTATGGTTGTGGTCTTTTGAGTACGTGCCCTCGTGCTCCTTTCTTGGACTGAGCCTCCTCTCCATCTCTTCCTGTTTCTCTTCCTCATCTGCACCGCCACTACCGCCACTACCGCCACCGCTACTATCCTTCACACGCACGCGCTGTCACTGACTGCCTCACCCGTTTGCAGTTCTGGTCCCCCTATGGATTTGGGTTTTGATTTCTGTACCTTGAAGTTCTTACTCTCCCCAGCACCCCAACCCCCTCTGTGTTCCCCCTCAGGTTCATTCGCACTTCTGGAGCGCCCTACACCCACTCTCATTCCACGGCTGGACGAGCGCGATTGCCAACCAGCAGCGCCAGCTGCAGCAGCAAGAGGAGCAGGATGAGCAGGAGCGGCTGCTGGCCCTACAGCAACAGCGAGAGGAGGAGGAGGAAGAGCAGGCAGAAGCGTTGGGAGCGCACTATTACGGGATACAACATGGTGCAGCTGGCGGTCCCAGCGGCGGTGGTGGTTGGGCTGGCTTGCGAGACGACGACCGGTGTCCGGAGGATGAAGTGTTGGACGACGACGGAGGTAGCGACGACGGATTATCACCGGAGGTATTGGCTCATGTCGCAGCGGCGCTGCAGCGGACGCGGGAGGGTTGGGCTTTAGAGCACGGCGGTCGCGGCGGCGATGAGGACCTGGCGGCGGCGATGGAGGCGGCTGAACTTGAGGATCCACGGGACATCGATCCGACGGAGCTGCTGGACGCCTTCCTCGGGATGGGCAGCAGTACCAGTAGGCAGGAGGAGAGCAACAGCATTAGCAGTAATGGCGGCGGCGACGGTGGCAGTAGCAGTACCGGTGCCTCGACGGCAGCGGCAGCCGCCCTCGAGGTGCACGGCGAGGGATCCCAGTAGCGGCAGCCGGGGCAACAGGTCTATGGTCGCGCCAGGGGTTGCTGGCAGCGAGGGAATGGAGGGGATGCCCAGGTACTGTGAGAAAGTGAAGCATGATGGATGGTGGGTGCATACGCGCTGGAGATATCTTCTTACGCAGCAAGCAGCAGCCTTAAGGCGGGCAGGAGAGCTTACGGTTGTTTGCTGATTGCCGGGCAACTCTTGTGGTGCCCGCAGAGCTCACTTGAGATCGGTATGAGCCTCAAAAGTATTTTTCGTCAGTTGATGATAAGTTCTCGAGGATGTGGTTGACATTTGCGCTGAATTGGTCTTACACATTGAAGGCCGGCAGCAATAACTGACAGATTTAGCTGTCTAACCGGAGGCGGTAGGGGTAAGGGGCTACCCGCCCGCCCTCCAAACGTAACGGGAACGTTGCGGCGGTTGTCTGACGGTTATTGAGGATTTTGCGAATGCAGACAGGTTCTTAAGACCCTTGTATGCTGGCGGGGAAGAAGAATTTCGGCAGCTGCATGTTGGGAACTTCGGAGACTGTCTTCCCCCCCCCCATATTCTCTCTCTCGTTTTTGCTGAACATTTTAGAGGTTCGGTACTCCACATGGGTACCTGTCGCCAGCAGCTGGGATGTTTTCCGGATTGTGTTTTCAGGTCGTGCACATACACACTCACATATGTGTAAGTTGCTGAATGCATATTTGGTAATATAATTAGGGTTATCGTAGCACGCCGTATAGATGACACGACGTGGAAGACGTGCAAGGGCAAAGTTTCTTTTTGTGGTATGGTTGAAATATAGTACAGCTTTTGCACTTGGCAAATACACATCGATCACGCGGCAACCCTTCCATTTACGCCACATATCCCATGTCGTTTTGGCGCGTTGACGAAAAAGTGTGAATGAGGGTTCGACATCCCCCTGCATCAGCATTGGTGGTCTCGCCCCCCACCCTGACCCCTCCCGCACCAATTTTGCTATCTTTCTGCTCGACATTCTGGACTGGGGATTTTCATAAGGCCCCCGACCGACGACCATATTTTGCAATGATGCGAGTTTTTTGGCCCCTGTACTTGTCTGTGTGCGTACGGAACTGCTCGTCAAAATGGCCGCATTTTTAAAGTAAAAGTATTGCGCGCTGATGCGGCAGGGGCCTCAAAACTGCCTCTGCGTGGGCCGCCGATTGAAGTGATAGTTAGCTTCGCGGTGTTGCAAATTTGCTCTTTGTGAACCTGCGAGATTACATGGCGATAAAATGTATACGTACATGTATACGGCACGTACGGCACAATGCACATCAAAGGCTCGTAATATCTGTAATTTGTGGTCGGCAGCTTTCTTGATTTTGACAAAGCTGTGATTTTGATATCTGCATGCGCCATCCGAAATGAGGTGCAGAGACTTGGAGAGACTTCAGAGACGTGAAGGCAGGTTTTTAGGTCGTCTCGATCTCGCTGCAGACTGAGCCGCATGTCTCAGATCAAAGCAGATTCCCCTAGGGGACTGAAGCCGTAGCGGCAGCGGTAGCGGTCATCAACGACAGGGCGAGGCGAGAGAGGTTAACGGAGGTGCTAGCACCGCCGATTGGAGAGGGGTTCGTTTACCCTTAATCTTAACCATAATGTTAGCACCTTAATCTTACAACCTTAACCCAGGATCTGCAAGGCACCTCAAGTGAAATAAAAAAGCTGCAGTGCGGTGTCCTAGTCCTTCGGGAAAGTCCGAAGTTCAGGCAGTAGCCCATATCGTATAATAGCCCGTATCCCACGTCGTCCGCATCCATCAATATTTTTCCGATCCGGTGCTCACCCGGTTCCGGGAACCTCATCCCTCACACGGCCAAATCCCTGGAGTCGCAATGGGTTTCGTCGTCAGATTATGTATGTGTGTGGCAATCCTTTTTCAACATGTCAAGGGCTGACATGGATGAGGGTTTGGACCCCACCTTGGATCAGTCATCATCCGCCAAGAGCGATACCCCCACGCCAGCCCCAAATGAAAACTGCCTAACCTCCCCTAAGAGTCTCAGAGACCTAATTCCTGGAGTTTATAATGTTGGCTTTGCATGCGAAAGACTGCGCTAGGGAACACGGATTCAGGAGGAAGCTGGAAGGAAGTCCTGAAAGACCACCGGTGCCGGCAAGTACGTGTGCCCGTACTTGGCCCGTTCAGTATCCGTTCAGTATCCGCCTTGTATTGGCGAGACATCTTTAGCAAGCATCAGGTTGGCCTTACCTTGCTATATGTAGATAAGTTAGGACACAATTTAGGGCCATCAATCCGTCTACTCCATCTACTCCCTCGTGCAGCTGGCTGGCATCACCGTAGTGCAGCTTACGTAATCCTCGGTTTGATGTGTTGGCGTCAAAGCTACGACAAAAGCTGTCAGATTTCAGGAACCCCGTAAACAAGGAAAGCCTCTCAGACAGCCATCTCCGAAGCAGCTATTTCCAGAACAGTCATTTCCACAGTCATACTTCTCAGATACATCATATCATCCAAGTGCTGACTTCGCACCTGTTCACCCCATACCGTTTATTGGACTATACGTGCCCCGCTCTTCCACACATCCTAACTTGTGTCTCGTGAGCCATGGGTCTCCAAGCCGGCTTATGGATCGGAGTGTTGGTACTCACAGCTGTCGGCGGTGCGTACGTCAACTGTAACAAATGACCCAAGAAACGATACAATACGACGGCCCGAAACCAGCAGGGGGCTTGCTTATTACACTCGCATGTTGGAACACGTGGACTCAACCCTTTCCAGGGCTCTTGCAACATGCAGAGCTATTCAATCACATCCTGTAGTATCCTGGGGTATCTATGGCTAATATCCGGGATGATCAGGAAACTGGACATCTTCCGATGGAGCCGCAACTGCTTGGCGGACATTAACACTAAAGATACAACACAGCAAGCTTTATGCGCAATGTACGCAGGTTCCCGTGCCGCTGCGCCGCCTGCTTCAGTGATTGCGGTGGCCAACCGAGACGCCGAGGGTGCGGTAGTCAAGGATGCGGACGAGACGCACAACTACCAGCCCTCAGGCGCCGCCTGCCGGGACGACTGCCTGAACACCACCGGCTGCAACATATGGATATGGTGCGGCGCAGTCAGCGGCTGCTCGTCCGGCGGCAGCTCCACACGCAACCCCAACAGGTGTGAACCCCCGAAGCCGGAACCCGATGCCAACCCTGGCTCGACACGTGCGCCCGGCTTGACGCTGCAGGAGATAAACTCGCGCGTGCTGACGATGGAATAAAGGATTAGGGGTGCAGCCCGGGTAGCTTCCTTTATATTCCTTCCTTCCATTATGTAGACATTAAAAATATACACTACGGTTAGTATACTTAGTGTTCAGGCACGACTGTTATGGCACGACTAATATGCCCCTGGAGTTCCAGGTTCTACCCCGACCAAGAGCGGGCCAAAGACCCTAAAGGTAAGGGCAGGGTGCCCCCATGTCGATGGACGGTGACGACCCCAATTAAAGTTACCTGCGAGCTGACCAGTAGCGGAGTTGACGCCTTAGTTGATTCGGCAGATTCCGCTGGATGCTGGTGGTGGGTGCTGAACCTGGGAAAACCACTGATTTCGGAGAAGTCGGCATGGGAGACTGGATTAGGGTGCCCCGAAACACCGGGGAAGGTAGGGACTGCCAGGTTAGTGGCCACGGGTGATGTACCCCCCTATCCTACTCACACTACGGTATATCGATATGCATCCTAAAGTATTTGAGGGTCGCAAAGGCCTTTTGAGATGCTGGGTGCTTCTGCACCTTGATATTGTGCTGGTGAATGCCGTACATGTACGATTACTTCACAGCCTTTGTAAATTTGATGAAAACCATTTTGGCTACCCTTCCAATACACAGGTTCCAGCAGTGCTGGCTCAAGTCAGATGTTCCACCACGCTCTAAAACCAGCTCCAAGTTTCCCCGCGCCAAGAACTTGCCTGATCAGGCCACAGGCTGGATGAGTGGCACTACAATTGCAAACTTCACTGATGCCGCACCCTTTCCTGAAAAGGGTTACTCCTGCGGGTGCCTTTCCGACTACAAATCTGGCGGCCTCAGCTTCAAGGTTTGAGTCAATGGGTGGTTAGGCGCAAGATAATGACCAGGCGGTGGCTATCAGGAGTAACCATGGCGGTGGCTATCAGGGGTGACCATGGCGGTGGCTATCACCCCTGGTGGCTATGGTCGGCCATCAGGCTGTGCGTGGGTTTACGATAACAATGGATGAATTAATGTTTATGCTTATTTATTAATCCTGTGCCTCATCTCCTAACTAAGCAGCCGCTGGGCATCTAGCTATGCACCGGGTTACTTAAGAGTAAGTACGTGTATATACAGCATGAAGCAGCCGAGATGTCTCAGATCCGCAGCCCCTAGGCCCCAGTGGGTTCAAGGTATCACCTCGGAGCTGCCATACAAGGCGAGCTCGCGAGCGTGGATCATTGGCACCAGGCAAGAGGCAACGATGGAAGGCGGCAACGGAGCATGTGTAGACATGCATCTGTTTATTTGTGGAACCTTCCCGTACGGAAGACCTACTCATGTTTTCCGGGATCCGGATATTGATTTTCTGTAAAAGCCGTACGTTTCTTTCGCCCTAACATGTGTGCACATGTGTTGATATGTGCATGTATCTGTATGTTTATGATTTCCTACCTACGCCGCAGGGTGTGTGCGCAGCGATTGAGAACTATGGCGCGTCATGCCTCGTGAGCAGCGACTGCAGGGACGCACCCAGCAATGGGTTGCAGAGCTGCCCAAGCTACCAGCCGTGCACCATCCTCCTGGATACAGACCTCAACGGAGCTAAGGTACACTCAGAACACAGGTCACTGATACGGTCTATTACTGCCGCTGCATGCGTGATGGCTGCGAAATCCGATTGCGACAATCCGCCTCCACCGCTGTCATTACCAAAGATAGGGCAGGTTGCAAGGTGCGGCGCGGCGCGGGGAGGCAATCCCGCCTCCCGCCTCCCGCCTCCCGCCTCCCGATCCTCCAGTGCCCTTGTTCCCCCGACACGACTACTTCTGCGCACTGCCTCAGTTTGCCCCCCGTTCTCCATTTCCGGTTCATGTTCCCCAGATCCTCACGTCAGGCGAAAGCAACAGTGCCGACTCAGCAGAGGACTGCTGCTTCCAGTGCGCGCAGACCAAGGTGCGCTGCCGTGTTGGGCGGGGGATGGCAGGGAGGTTTCAGAGCGGTTCCTCGTGGGCCTGAGGGGCCAAAGAAGCACCTCATTTACATGCTATGAACCGCTTTGACGTTTGCTTCCCTCATAAATGATCTTCAGGAAATTAGCATTTCGCGTAATGCCATAGGTGTAGGTAGGGCGTTAATATTCCTTGGCGTCTATCCCTGCACACCAGGGGTGCAATACGTGGACCTGGTGCGCTGACGCCACGGGTTGCAACGGCCAGCGGTACCGCTTCCGCCAGTGCTGGCTGAAGCAGGCCGACCCCAACAACCCGCAACCCAAGAAGAGCTACGGGGGAAGCCCCGGCTGGATTAGCGGTGTGCGCCAGGCGTGGCTGCCGGCAAAATGATGAGGGAGCCGGGCGGTCTGCAGGTTTGGAGCTTGAAAATTCACTTTATTTGTGGTCATCACGATGGATGCATGACGACAAACGATCAGCGTGAGGTCTTCTCAGGCCACCACCGCCATTGCGGTCCTCATCGAATCCTCGTGCAACCAGGTCTGTGGTCACCATAAGTGTTTCTCGCCGTGCCCCGTACGTCATTTTGCTTCGTTCGTCAATTCGTCAGTTTGGACTGTAGGGTTTCGCAAGGCCCTGGGTGACGCACTTTTACAATGCTGCATTGTGGCACTTTTGTGTTTCATCCGTGCTGGGAATGCGGGTTTGCGGATGTGTACGAGAAGGAACGGTTACTTACGGCGCCAACCAGAGAGGAAGGAATGGTGAGCTGTCAATGCAGTCACTTACGTGCTTTATGTAATAGCCCTCAGCCCCGAAATGCCGGCCGGCCGTAATGGGCCTGTTTTTTCGCATCGCCGCAGTTAACGATTAGAAACGATAGCGGGTTAAAAGTAACATTTGGAGTAGCGGCAGCGGTAACGGTCGTCAACGACAGGGCGAGGCGAAAGAGGCTAACGGAGGAGGTGCTAGCACCGCCGTTTGGAGAGGGGTTCGTTTACCCTTACCCTTACCACCCTTCATCTTAACCTATATTAACTTAACGTTAGCACCGGTCGGGGAGTGAAAAAGTGTGATTAGCACGCCGCAAGCGTCGGTGTGGTTTTAAAGCCTGGGTGTATACTGCCACGATCCAAACGGTCCTCGAATCTCGAGACCGCTGCCGGCAGCAGCGGTGGCGAGGGGCAACTCATGGTTGCAATTATATATGGGACTGACAGTGGAACCCGAACGGCTCGAAGAAGTTCGCAACCTGGCGTAACGGTTCCCCAGGTAAACGTTATCATGACTCGGTTCCGTAGCAGTTAAGTATAAAAAAATATACCTAAGGTAACCACCGAAAAGCCTGCATGGGACGCTTCCCGAATGCCGACAAATTGGATCCAGATAGCTGACCAAACCTTCGAAGCTCAAGAGCAGGTCCACCTGCCTGGCCTCCGTTGCGCCGCCATTACTAGGCTCGTTTGCTTTTGAAATATGTCTAGACCAACCGAATGAGCTGGATTACGTTGTGAAAGACGTGCCAACCTTTCTGTCGCAACCGAACGTTCAGCTGTTGGCGCTGCGGAGGGGTGGCTTTGGATCATTTGCGATACCTTGGTGGCAGTTACGTCAGGCCTAAGGAACCGGTGGATAAAAGTGGCACACGGTACTGCCTGAACTCGATCCCTGATGTCAAACAGAGCTAGCTTTTGATCGGCTCTTTGAGGACGCCTCACCATCACCAACGCACGCAATCACCTCGTGAACCATGGTTCTGCTGGTCGGTATGTGGGTCATCGCGCTGGTCCTCATAGCTTCCGGTACGTATGTCGATGTGCCTTAATTTCTGGCTTTTCACAACAAACCCGCAGCTACTAGCTGTATTCATCCCAGGGAAAAGAAGGCTGAAGCGTCCATGACTGCATGGACGGTTGGAGGTTGCGGGTTTCCGCCAACGTTGCGGCTGGACTAATGAAGTAACAAATAATAAACTGTGTTGTAAGAAATGTTCTCTGCATGTCGTTTGGCGTTTTGTCTGCACCTCCAGTTGCACCATCACGCTTCATCAGCATGCCTTTATTCCGATCACTGAAAATCAGCACCGCCTCTGGCTGCGTTCCCACTCGGCTGACTGGCGGTGCCGCACACTGCAGGTTCCCGTGCCGCTGCGCCGCCTGCTTCAGTGATTGCGGTGGCCAACCGAGACGCCGAGGGTGCGGTAGTCAAGGATGCGGACGAGACGCACAACTACCAGCCCTCAGGCGCCGCCTGCCGGGACGACTGCCTGAACACCACCGGCTGCAACATATGGATATGGTGCGGCGCAGTCAGCGGCTGTTCGTCCGGCGGCAGTTACACGCGTGACCCCCGCAGGTACGAGAAATCCAAACCCGATGCCAACCCTGGCTCGACACGCGTGCCCGAGCTGGGGCTGCAAGGCCGAGATAGCAGCAGAACTACAGCAGGGATCCCAACACGGCCATGAAAGCCCCCTTTCTGGTGAATGCTATATCAGGAATTTTATTTTGAGAGTTGCCTATTTTGGCTACCCTTCCAATACACAGGTTCCAGCAGTGCTGGCTCAAGTACGATTTTCCACCACGCTCTAAAACCAGCTCCAAGTTTCCCCGCGCCAAGAACTTGCCTGATCAGGCCACAGGCTGGATGAGTGGAACTACAATTGTAAACTTCACTGATGTCGCACCCTTTCCCGAAAAGGGTTACTCATGCGGGTGCCTTTCCGACTACGGCTATGGCGGCTACACTTTCAAGGTGCCTAGGCTGACTGGGTGTGGCAACATAGTAACCAAGGCGACGGTTAGGCAGTTATAACCTATAGGTACTTGGTGTTGGCTGCCGTATATGTGTGTAGGATGGGGCGGGGGTGGCTTCACCAGTGGCCACTACCTCGCAGTCCAGTACCTTTCTCCTGTATGAATGTGACTAAGGATTTGTCATTCCGATGCTTAAGACAAGGACCCGGATCCCACGATTGTCGGTTTGATGCACAGCCGTGTGTAACAAGCTTACAACAACCAGGGTCATCAGCTGGCGAATTTGCGATTTAGTGATAGTGATTTATTAATATTTGTGTGCGCCACGGCGATGGCTGGAAGGCCAGACGACCTTGTGTCCATAACCCAGGGTTTCGCCGGACCGTGAACCTGATGCAGCACGCATTCCGAGGCGTGCGTGCGTGCTTCTCGTATCATTTCTCGCGTCTTACAAAAAGATGTTTGCGTGTGTACATGTGTATATGTTGCAGGGCGTGTGCACATGTGTTGATATGTCCATGTATCTGTATGTTTATGATTTCCTACCTACGCCGCAGGGTGTGTGCGCAGCGATTGAGAACTATGGCGCGTCATGCCTCGTGAGCAGCGGCTGCAGGGACGCACCCAGCAATGGGTTGCAGAGCTGCCCAAGCTACCAGCCGTGCACCATCCTCCTGGATACAGACCTCAACGAAACGCAGGTTTACGTACTGCCCAGGGTTAGCTCTCATTGTTAATCCGTTGGATGTTGCCCACGGATCCTGATAGAGGGGAGGCGAATGATGGGAGTAAACGCCTCGGAACCCGTGCGCAGGGGGGACGTTCGAATCATAGCTATCGGAAGGATCAGTGGGCTCGGACTCCCATTGCACTGACAATGCCGTTGTCACTCCCTAGCGGTTTAGGGAGGTTGTTCTTGGTCGCGGCTTAGCAAGAAAAGGTGCCGAATGTGCTGCGCCGCGGTCAATACTGCGACCAACGGCCAGCTCACAGAACGTGCATACACACATGTAGAGGTGCGGTGCGACTTCCATGCGTCTAGCATGCAACACCTTACACACCACCAGGTGGTGACCTAGGCTACCCGCCTCCCGCCTCCCGCCTCCCGATCCTCCAGTGCCCTTGTTCCCCCGACACGACTACTTCTGCGCACTGCCTCAGTTTGCCCCCCGTTCTCCATTTCCGGTTCATGTTCCCCAGATCCTCACGTCAGGCGAAAGCAACAGTGCCGACTCAGCAGAGGACTGCTGCTTCCAGTGCGCGCAGACCAAGGTGCGCTGCCGTGTTGGGCGGGGGATGGCAGGGAGGTTTCAGAGCGGTTCCTCGTGGGCCTGAGGGGCCAAAGAAGCACCTCATTTACATGCTATGAACCGCTTTGACGTTTGCTTCCCTCATAAATGATCTTCAGGAAATTAGCATTTCGCGTAATGCCATAGGTGTAGGTAGGGCGTTAATATTCCTTGGCGTCTATCCCTGCACACCAGGGGTGCAATACGTGGACCTGGTGCGCTGACGCCACGGGTTGCAACGGCCAGCGGTACCGCTTCCGCCAGTGCTGGCTGAAGCAGGCCGACCCCAACAACCCGCGACCCAAGAAGAGCTACGGGGGAAGCCCCGGCTGGATTAGCGGTGTGCGCCAGGCGTGGCTGCCGGCAAAATGATGAGGGAGCCGGGCGGTCTGCAGGTTTCGGAGTCGCCTGATGCATGTTCGTCGGTGGCATGGTCGTCGCCTGCGCAACTACGGGAGGCATTTACCCACAGACCAGCTGCGATCCTCCTCCTCTAACTGGTTGTCTTCGTCTTGTTCTCCTTCGCACGGACATGCGAACTTGCAAGCACTCCAATGCCATGTGCGGAGAGACATCTGAAGCATTCCATATGGCCCAAGCCACGTTGCAATTGTTAGTCGTGCGTGTTTGGCTTTCAACACGGCAACGCCAGTTTTCATGATGATAAGCAGGTGTTGAAGTCAGCAAAGCGCCCGGCCCCTCCTGGGCCGTATGACTTGCTCTGACATTCATTCGTATATGAGTGTTGCTCACATTCCAACAGCAGGGTTTGTGTACGTAAGCAGATTTTGATAAGGAATTTCTATATCGGTTTTGTATTTGTTGATTGGGGGATGATACCGCAGTTGTTCCAATGACAGGTGTTCTTCGTGGCCGAGAGGTGTGGCCACTTCCTGGAAGGCGCGGCAGGTGAGGCGCTTGCCCTGAGAGACGTACGTATCCATACGCAAGCCATCCCTTGCCTCATTCTCGGGGAACTTCGGAAACTCTCCAAGATAAAACGGCGTCCAGGAAGCCACTTGTAAACAGCACGATTTGCACACCAACCTCTTCCGGGCTTTATAAATTGCTTGGTAGATAGTTGTAATTGGGCCAACAGGCAGGTGTACAGCATAGCAGCGGTACTACGTATGTACACCATGTACCCTCTGTTATTGCCCCCCCCTGCTTTAGCATTAGCTGCATTTAGCGCCGAGAATATGCAACGCAATAAAGTGATGAAGGTTATCAAGTATTACCTGCTTTTCGAGTATTACCTACTCTCTCTTGCCGTGTTGGTTCATGGGGGTAATAAACATCCGTGACCTACCTAGCCTTGCATACTAGCTAAGCACATACCGCCAAAAGTCAGAGTTCTGGCCTGACTATATAAATTGGCATATGGGATTGTCAAACTTAGAAGGCCATAGGGTTAACAACGCGCAGTTTTTCTGTCACAGACCGACCCTACCCTTACCCTCACATAATCCGTGGGACACCGCACAGATGCCAGCAGCCCACACAGCCAACCAGTCAATCTCTTCCCAACGGATATAGCCGGCCTGCCAGTCCGCATTATTGCGTATAGAGAGCAAGGGCATACCATACCCCAGTTACACTCTGTACCTAGGCATCCACGAAAAACCAAGTGATCCTTGGGCATGCATTATGTGTGCATGTAAGGCTTGGCACGTGGCCAGCATTCCAGGGTTTCCCCGCGAGTGCTGGTCTGATGTAATGTATGTGACGATCTCAGATGTCGGTAAGTGGATATACATACAAGTCTCTCAAATAGGACATTACAGCTCAGCATTATGGTGAGAAGCGAGAGTCTGAGAAGCGATACCACCGCCGACTTTCGCCTGCAGCTCATCGGCGCCTTGCAGCAGCGCCTTCATCGTCGGCTGCTACCAGAATACTTCGTGGAGATTGATGGTGACTGGCGCACTCAAGTCACTTTCGGCAACAGTTTCCTCGTGGATCGTGCAGCCTTTGGACGTCAGCAGCATTACGCAGCCACAACCTGCACCAACCTAGAGGATGCAAAACGGCTGACGAAATTGCTCGACGTGCACCTACTAAGCGTCCCGCCGCCCTCGTTGCATGCCACTCTCCCTCACCGCCGTCCACCGGTCACTGCCGAGGCCCTGGGGCGTCCGTACTGCCTCTGCGACATTCCCGGCCGTGTTGCTGCCGCCCTTTCACTGGGGGAGCTCCTCGCCGTCACGCTTGAAGGGCCCAATGGACCATCACGCCTCCTGCCCGATGAACTGGCGCGAGTCTTGGACACGTCGGTCAGCCTTGTGACCGGCCTCCCAGAAGCGCTGCAGCTCAGACTCCTCCTCAGACTCCGCAGCTCAGACTCCTCCTCACCTCCGGAGGCCACCACTGGTGCAGCAGCTCACACCTGCGCTTTTGTCCAGGCCCTGCAGCTTGCCTACCTCATTCCCCCACCACATGGCCGTTCTCAAGCCTCGATACGCCCTCTCCCAAGGTGACATGCCGTCGGACATGACGCCAAAAGGGGGGTCTAGCCTACGGACACAGCGACGCCAAGTCCAACGGGGCCATGGGAACCCTCAAGGCTGTCGCAGGAAATCTGTCTTTCTACAGACCGAACACCCCACCAACCCAATCTTGCCATCAAGGCTCTGATCACGCAGTGGTTCATGACAATTCAGAAAAGCTGACCCATAATACGGAACAACATGCGAAACTGACGGAGGAACTGACAAAGGCCGGGTGGACCGTTTGGTACACTGATGCACAAATCGTCACTCTGGAATCCACCGTCACCCCACCAAAACCTTGCACACCTTTGCTATGCCAACTCGGAGTGAACCCAGCACAAGCTATTCATGCCTCCCAAAACATCCATCAGCAAACAGTGGAAATGGCAGGTGCAATCATCCGCAGCAGAAGAGTGATGGTAAACACAAACAAATAGAAAGTGTGTAAAGGCTAATGCCCCCTCCAGTGGTGCGGGCATACAGGCGAGGCAAAGCAACCCCTCAGTTCCCCACCCGCCAGGCTCAGTCTCACCCGCATACGCTGGAAACCCACTTTGCCTTGCAGCACTCTTATGCGGCTCGGCAAGTGCCTGCTCCTTACCCCGCCCGTGCAGGTGACATACATCCCACATCGAGTACATCGAGTGCACTGTCCATACTGCTTGAAGCCGGGGCCTCGCTAGTTTGTTGTGTACAATAACCCAGGTTTAATTACTAGTAAGGACATTTGTTATAAAGGTCCCAGCTTGTCCACACGCTAGTACTGTTGCTGCAACCTAACTATAAATTTTGGGCGGGGCCATGAACCTTTTTCCCGTGCTTCCGTGCCCAATGTTTGCGATCGCTTTCAATAAATATGAATATTCTTGGAAGAAATGAGCTTTTTATTTCATTCGTTCCAGATTTTTACGGAGGTTTCCAACTCCCGTTTGCTGAAACCTGTCGTCCTGAAACTTTGGGTGCAACGTCACATGCATTTGCGCAAAAGGAGCCGGGTATACTTCTTTATCCGATGAATATTTTGGGATAGAAAGGGCGGTTGCTACAGAAGCGCTTTGTTCATTGTTTTCTCGGGGAGCTTACAAACCACCCCCGCATGGCGTGGGACTTCCTGGATACGTCTCCCCGAGCAGCGCACTCCCAAGGTATTTAGGGAGGTGTCCATACGTCAATTGGGGTGCGCGATGCATGTGTATTCGTGCGCGCGCGCCTGCCAGCGCCTGCACCCTCTGGGACGCCTGTATTAACTAACGCCTATGCCGTGTTGTAAGGTATGTAGGCAAAGATTTTCCATGCTCACCAGACAAACATGCTGCCAACCTTAGCTCCAATCCCTGGTGTGTTCCAGACGAGGCGTCTGGGGCAACTCGACCTGGGGCCAACCTTAGTCCAGGTCCCCTGCCTTGGTCAACCTTGGCGAGACAGCAGATACAACATGGGAGGATCGTTCCTATGTCAACTCATGCCAACTGAAGCATACTTTGTGAGGATAACGGCATTATTGAAACTCTTCATGATAAAGCCTTGCGAACGTGCAGAGTCTCATATTTTGCAGGCCAATCAGCAATTCACTTAAACCTCAGGTAAAGGATTCCCCTGTAGAGCTACCCTTACAGCCCGACAAGACACCGTCCCAGAATTTTGTGTGAGTTGGTCAACAACGGTCTCAATTACCCAACTACCATTCCATACAGCCGGTTGGGCTACCGGTGCTGTTTACCGAGTTAAACTCAGCTCGCGAGCCTGATCGCTAAACCTAGTCTTTGGCGTTAAGATAAAAGAAATTCCGTTTGTCGGATATAACCGCTGCAACTTGTGACCCTACTGGAGTAGGTCCATCACTAGCAGACAACATACATAATCTTTGCTTGAAATAAAGCTTGCGTTTGTCGTTTGTACGGCCGTACATCCGGTCGCAATTCATTAGGTTGCTCAACTCCTTAGTTCGTCCTTGCCAAGCTGACCGTAAGGTTCAGCTGGGACTTTTTCTCAATTGTCTGTTCAGCTCTGATTTTAACCGTTAAGTTTAGTGGAGATGGCTTTTCAGGGACCGGGTGGTGGTGGCCAATATGTTCCTCCACACCTGCGGGGTATGGCTATGGGGGCTCCACCTCCACCTCCGCCTCCTGGGCCTGTGATGGGCGGCTTTGGTGGCTTTGGTGGCCCTGGCGATGGCTATGACGACCGTGATCGGGGCGGCCGCGGAGGTTATGGCGGTGGCGGTGGCTTCGGTGGCCCGCGCGGTGGTGGAAGCGGCTTTGGTGGTGGTCGTGGTGGCTACGGTAGCGGGTTGGGTGATCGCCGGAGCGGATATGGCCAGCAGCGCGAGGGCGGCGGACCTGGTAGGTCAGGCATTGGCGCGAAAAAGAAGGGGATCATAATGCTGCTCCAAAAGGAGGCTCTAATTCGTTAATAATGATGATTTGAGCGGTCTGCATTTTACCTTCTGCGCAGCTGTGGGCGGTATGGGCTTCAACCGACCATATGACGATCCCTTCAAGAAGGCGGAGCAGGAGAAGGCGGAGATCGATGCTCTTTATGGGGCTGAGAACACCGGCATTAACTTTGATGCTTATGAAGATATTCCCGTTGAGACAAGCGGCAAGGACGTGCCTCAGCCGGTGCACAGCTTCGAAGAGCTTAACCTGCCGCAGTGTATGATGGACAACATAAAGCGCTGCAAGTTCACGAAGCCTACGCCTGTCCAGAAGCACTCCATCACGATTGGGTTGGCTGGGCGTGACCTTATGGCTTGTGCTCAGACTGGCTCGGGCAAGACAGCTGCTTTCTGCTTTCCAATCATCGCGTCTATGCTGTTGAAAGGTTACCAGGCGGCTGCTGGTCGCAACAGCCGCAAAGCACTACCTGGTGCTTTGGTACTGGCACCGACTCGTGAGCTGACGTCCCAGATTTATGATGAGGCTCGGAAGTTCACCTACATGACTGGCCTGCGCCCCGTCGTTATCTACGGCGGTGCTCCAGCGCCCAACCAGGTAGGTAGACGTCAGGCCAAATCTAAAAAACTGAAGTCAAAACACCGTGTTGGCAAGTCGCCAAACTAGGCTACAGCTACTGGCGTGTGTGTGTCGGCGTTTCAAGGAATCGTTTAAGTGACTAGGGACAAAGTGACAAAGTTGATACATGTGTATTAGGAAAACCCCTCGTGAAATAGACGCGTCACACTTTCGGTTCAATGGGTGTGCCGCGCACACTTTAGTTCCCAAGTGCACCCTGATTGTGGAAGGTTATCCATCGTCCATATCTGCGCATGTGGCAGAAGCTGTTAGTTGTTATGATACCGCTTCCTCTCAGGCCTGTATGTCACCCGTCCTTTGGTTCTCATCCGTGTTTGCATCTCCCCAGCTGCGCGACCTGGAGCGCGGCTGCGATATTCTCGTCGCCACACCTGGCCGCCTGAGCGACTTCATTGAGCGCGGCCGTGTGGGTCTGTCAGCAATCCTTTTTCTCTGCTTGGACGAGGCGGATCGTATGTTGGATATGGGCTTTGAGCCCCAGATTCGCCGGATCGTGGAACAGGAAGACATGCCCCCAGTCGGCCAGCGCCAGACACTTATGTTCAGCGCCACCTTCCCAAAGGAGATCCAGCGCCTGGCGGCAGATTTCCTCAGCAACTACGTGTTCCTTACTGTGGGTCGCGTGGGATCATCGACGGACTTGATCGTCCAGCACATCGAGTATGTTTCTCCCGAGGAGAAGCAGAACACGCTGCTGGACCTCATCAGTACAGTCGAGGTTAGTTAGTAGCTTGAGGCATTGCGCAGCTCCTTCCGCATGGATTGCACTTATACCTCGGGTTTCGTTACAGGGCTTGACGCTGGTCTTTGTTGAGACCAAGCGCGGTGCGGATGAGCTGGAACGCATCCTCACGCGCAACCACCTGCCAGCAACATCAATCCATGGCGATCGCTCGCAGGAGCAGCGTGAGATGGTGCGTAACTGGGAAGCATAGGGAATGAAGCTTGCTTGGGCATCGTGGGATCGGGTGTGTCCTGGTGAACCCTAAGCCAATATGCAGGTTAGCAGCAGATTTGCACTGGGTAAGTATGTTCCGATAGTTTTGCACTGAAAGGCCGCTATGGGCACTGGTGATGCGTTTTCACCTTAACAGGCACTGCGCAGCTTCAAAAGTGGCAAGACGCCCGTCATGGTGGCCACGGACGTTGCTGCTCGAGGTCTGGATATTCCCCATGTGACGCACGTTATCAACTACGACTTGCCCAAGGACATTGATGACTATGTGCACCGCATCGGTCGCACGGGCCGTGCTGGCCACAAGGGCCTGGCCACGGCCTTCTTCACTGACGCAGATGCGCCGTTGGCTCGCTCCCTGGTTGAGGTCCTGACGGAGACGAATCAGTCAGTGCCGGGCTGGCTGCATAACTATGCCGCCCGCACGCCCGGGTATGGCCAGAAGAGTCGCCGCGGTGGGGGCCGCTTTGGCGGCCGTGACTTTCGCAAGGATAATTACGGTGGTGGCGGCTACGGCGGCGGCGGTGGTGGCGGCTACGGTGGCAGCGGCTACGGTAGTGGCGGCTGTAAGTGCTGATGGGTAGAAGGGCTGATTGGGGGCCAGTTGTGCTGGGTTTCCTTGCCGGGTGTCGAAAGGGATTGTGGGATGATTAGTTTTCGACATCATCGTGGTATGCTTACCGCGATGGTTGGGGCTATGAAATTCATCAACATCTTGCACCGATTAAGATAAAAGTTATGTAACTTCAAAGCCAGTGGACTTAGCTAGCGTGGAAGCTTCTGCCGTCTTTAGGGCTGCTGCTTTGTAACTGCACAGCTGCATATACAGGGCAAGGGAAGTGTGGATGAGGTTGGGATTTGTATCATGCCTTATTCACCAGGTTTTTATCTAGCCTTGCTTTGTTCTAACTCACTGGTTAAATGTCATTTGTTTTGTATGTTACGTTGGCAGACAATCGTGGCGGTGGTGGCTACGGTGGTGGTGGCTACGGCAGCGGCGGTGGCGGCGGCTACGGAGGCGGTGGATACGGGGGCGGTGGTGCTTGTAAGTTTCGGTTCTAATGCGCAAGTCGATGCATCCAAAGGGTTTCAGGACGCGATTTGAGTAATGGGGGGTGTCATACTGAACACTTAACACAAACCTTTGATAACTTCACGGGATGCAGTTGTAATTGTTTTTAAGACTCATTATTTGCTCCTTGTGCTGTTTGCACGCAGATGGCGGCCACCAGAGTGCGTGGGACTAAACAACTGATCCTAAACAGCCGTACGGGACGGCTGGAAACTCCCATGGGAGTCCTGCGGATTTCGACTGGCACGCTTCATGTAGCTTAGCATCGGTACAGGCTGCTTTCACCGGCTAGTCGATGTTGTCGCTTCAGTTCTGAGTGTTTTGGGCCATGGGCGTAGGCGATGGCTTATGATGTGGGGCGTCATTCAGGTACACGGTGGATGTCAACGGCGTCGCGTTCCAGATTTCAGCATGGCAGTGCTTCAATGTATGGCGCTGCGTGCTTCCATTGAACGTCGTTGCGCAGCAGGTTATGGTTTCATGGGATTCACAAGAGCTCGTGTCCCAATGTCGGCACCTCGATGAGCACGTGCGTATAGCAGTCATACCCAAATGCTTGGGAGGCCTTAATTTGAGATGGCTGTTCCTTCAGGCTGATGTGTGGCAATCTCCCTTCACATCCCACTCTCTTTGGATAGGATAGAGGGTGTCCCACTTAAGTGCCAGTGCTGTCGTGTCCGTGTCGCAATGGGATTGGGGGGTCCGTGGCGTGTACCCAAGTTTCGATATCCACATGGGCAGATGCGAGTGTTGACTCCTAAGAGAAGATAATATTACACCTAGCTGCCTAAGTGCTCTGATTCGTATCTTGAAGAGCTCTGCAGAGACAAGCAGACCGCGCTTGGCACGGAGTGGAAGAGGGACGCGGGCCATTGCACCGCACGTAGGGTAATCCTGTCATGGGTAACGTTTTGCGCGCGCATGTAACGAGAGCGCGTGTGTGTGTGTGCGGCAGGTATTACCTCATTGCCCGTGCCCTTTGTGATGAGTCGTGAGCGCGGTGTGCCTGTGGGCGGCTGGGTGAGAGTCAATTGGTCTGTTTTCGAGGGGAAGGACATGTCTTCGTCGCGGCCTGATAACGCCTTACTTCGGTGCAATTGTCAGCCGATGCCCTTGGCCTGGCTTTACCCATTTGTTCAGGGTGGGGCTGCGGGCTATGGGGCCGTGAAAGGGCGCTCAGGCCGAAGCAGCGACCTCCACGTTCCCTGTGCGTGGAAGGTGCGCGCATAAAACCTTGCCGTGGATGTTGCCGCTGTACAGAGCCTGGCTTGGGCTACCTACCTCTCGAATGCTCTGCTTATTAGCAGGTCCGGACCCTTCATTCTCGCATTGTGCTCGTGTGACCTATGTTTCGTGTACGCTGGTGGTGCTGATATATGCCTATGCACGTGTCATTTCTGATATCGAGAATTTATGTGTTGGTGTCAGTTCCCATGCCACTACCATATCCTGTGGTACGGATGAATTGCAGCGCATGCCTGCCCCAGCCCGTCGAATTGGCTAGGAGTTTCCATGGACGGAGGGCATGGCTGCTTAAACCTGAGACTGTATTTGCCCCTCTGCCATGTTGTTTAAGTACACTCACGTTAACGGCTCATTTTCTGCCGGATTGCGACTGAGCAATATGACAACGTTTAGTTTTATACGTTGACTTGCCCAATCCACGAACATCTTTAAACCGCTCGCCGATTGTTTGCTAATTGCGTAGATGACAATTTGGTGAGGTAACATTGACTTTATTTTTCATGTTGAACCGCCAAAGAATCCGCGATATGGGAAAAAGAAGTTATAGAAAAATTCGTCAAATGTGTAAACTTTACTCTTACATTTATCAGTCCGCATCTAAACATCTATCGGGGGGAAGATCCCCGTGAAGAAGGTTCGGCATTTGCCTCGCGCACTGGAGAAGCCATGATGGATATAGTAGCATCCTCTGTTGTCGGGTTGCGTGCCTGCTCCATAATAATATCAATCGGGCTGGGGAAACGCTGCCGAACCTGCAGGTTGTGCACCTGCCAGCGGGCACGCTGACGGTCAGCCGACGTGTACGCTTCACCGACACGGTGCGTCACACCCGCTGACAAGCTGCGTCGCATAACCGCACCACATACACCGCCACCGCCACCGTCACTGGTTGGCTGCGTGAGTTTTGGGTTCGCCGTGGCTCCACTGCTGGGCATCTCCATCCGCGGATGCTGGGTATCGTGCAAGCCCTCCAGAGATGAGATGCTGGCCATTAACCGCTCAGACGGCATTGTGGACGAAAAGGCTCTATTGTAATACGCATGCACTGGTGGCGGCTGCATCAACAACGGCGGACTGTCCACAGCTGCACCTGGCCGGGTCCCAAAGCCTTCGAAGCGAGCGACTGGCGACGATGGAAGTGGCATCGTAGGTGACAGTGCGAGGCCATAGGATGCCGACCGAACAGATTGAGCCGATTGAGTACTGGTCGTGGGCAGGTCGTGCCCGCTCGTGCCGCTCGTACTGGAAAACTCCTCGTTCTGTGCATCAGCCAAGGCGCTCTGCAAGAGGACGACGAAGCAATGTCACAAGCGTGCACTCTGGGATTAGCTATACGTTGAGGCGGTCAAAATTACTCCAATTAAGCTGATGCGGATTTGCAATCCATGTGCGGTGCTATGCAATCATGTTATTAAGTGTACCTGTGCCGCCTTCGCCGCTTCGAGCTCTGCCTTCACGTCGCGCAATTGATCACATAGTGGCTTGATCTCCTCCGCGACCAGCCGCCCGAGCTGCTCCAGCGCCTCCTGTCCCTTGGGTAGGGCCCGAATGGCGCGCTTGAGCACGCCCACGTGGCGCTGGCTAGATTCCAGTTCCACCTCCGCAGCCAAGAGGCGTTGCTGCAGCCCATCAGCCCTACTCAGGCAAAACCATGGCGGGAAATGGGTTCCGTTAGGGATAAACTATAAACATTGATGTGGTTCAGCCAGAGCTATAGACGCTGGACATCGTAGCATATGATGTACTCCTTGCGCGTTTTTGTAAGCACCGTACACCAGCTCGACCACATATACAACCGAATATCAAGATGGTGTGCGAGGTATAGGGCTTGCGGATGCGTCGGTCCGGCAAGCAGCGCCCGTATTCTCAGTCCTCACGCACCTAATGTTTGCATCGCATAAATCCCGCTCGGTGCCCGCCAGTTTGACCTGCAGCTCCACAAACTTAGGCTCAGACGCCGCTGGTTCGAGGAGCGCGGCCGTTGCCCGCTGGGCCCGAAGGAAACGATCCTCAGCATTCTTCCGTTCCACCTCTAGGCTTGCCTGACCATTAATGGGGCAGCAGGATGTGGGGCTTAGGTGGAGACTGCTACTGCTATGGTGATTGCATCACCTGTGCTGCCGTGGATTTAGCAATAAGACAATCTCCGATAAGCGAGTGAGTGGCGCTAGAACCCAATGCCTGCGAGACCCTCCTGCCATCCTGGGCATGGTAGCCCATGCCTACGGAGAAACCCATACGCGCATCTTATCTATACTCATAGGGATGACGCATACCAAGCACGGTGCTCTCAGAACTCTACATACACGTTACTCACACATTTGCTTCGTAGAGAGCTTAGCGTCTTGTGCAGCTCTGACCGATCCCCCGCAGCCTTGTCCAGCTGCCGTTGCTGCTGGTCCAAGGTCTGCAGCCCAGGGTTCAAAGTTTCAAGCATGGGTGAAGTGCTCCGTTCAGTTGAGAGTCTTGCGCTATTATCCCATGCAGCAGTTCATTGCGCCCTCTCTGCATCGTTCTCCTTGCGCAAACGCAAAGCAACTGGTGCGAGCACCACGTGAAAGCCCCTCACAACTTAAGCCATTCCGCCTATACCATATACTCTTCACATCACGCATCAGCACCAGCCTACGCACCAGCTGTAGGTCCCGGACTAGTCGTTGAAGACGTCCTATCTCGCTTGTGCTCGAGCTCAGTCCCCCAGTTACGTCCAAAGATCTCCGCATTGCCTGAAGCCGATGGAAGAGTCGGACCGAAGATGGCAACAAGGGCGCACAAAGTTATTTGCAATGCAAATAACAACACTAGTCAGGAACTTGACCGCATATTACATTATCCTGTAAAGACACACAGAAGAAACATGATGCCAAGCTTTCAATGTTTATCATCATTCTAATCGCCTTGCAATACGTGCCTGCATGTCGAAGATTCGCCGCCTGTCGCCACCCAGACCATCCTTGTCGCCGATTGCGCTACTCTCAGTCACCGTGGCCAGCTGGTCCCCGCGCTGGCCGTCCCGCACCGGGGAATCTACCGACATCAGAGATCGAGGACTTCCACCAAGCTGGTCACGCGCTGCGGCCAGCTGCTTTTTCAGGCGTGCATTTTGCTGACGGAGTTGGGAGAGCTCCGCCTCTAAGATCTGCAAACCAGTAGGTGCAGCGAAGCTGGCATTAGCAACGCATTAGCCGGCAATATAAATTCTCATATACCTGGAGTGACAGGTATCCCCGACTACTGTAAACTACTTTAATGGGCCTGGGGAAATATGGTCGTGCAGCGCAAGCAACAGTCAGCAGATACACGGCACCCTATTTAACAACACGAACATGCGATGATATAAGCAGAGAGCTTCTTCGCAAAACGCACTCTGGAGGGACTTGGCACACAAGTACGAACCTTCGCTGCTGCGGCTGCTTCCGTGGGGTCGTCTCTGAAGCGGTCGTAAGCTGGAGCCACACGCCGTGGACCCGCAGCAGCAGCCGATGTGTTCGCACCCCCTCCGCAACCAGTCCCAGCTATGGTGCGCTTTCCTGCATCCCTGCCGCCGTACAGGTATCCGTTCAATCTTACGGTGGTCGATTGAAGCTTCTGCTTCAGCTCGCGCTCCTGCTCTTCCGCCTTGTGCTTTGCGGCCAATAACTGAAAAACAAGGATCCCAAAACAACATCATCAACGGCGCCATTAATGAACGTTAAAAAAGGAGCAAAACGGACAGAAAATTCGCATGGGTTGTGGGTTTGACTTAAGGGAGGTAAATTGCAGAACATTTGAAGGCCATCAAGACGCAATTTTTGCATGATTGCCCATCCCCGACCTTGCTCTCCAGTTCTTTCACTTGCGCCACCAACTTCCGGTTGCTCTCGTCAAGTGTTTCATTCCTCTTCTGAGCGTGAGCGAGAGCCACTCGGTCTTTGTCCGCCTGATCTCGGAGCTGCTCTCGAGACCGGTCATCAAGTTGCTGCTGGCTTGCCTGAGAAGTAAGATATGTACGGCGACGTGGCGGAAACGTTGCGATGACGTTATGATGGTATGCAAAACACTCTCAGTACCGCTAAGTCAAGATCCTCATTGACTACTCTTAAGGACATCGTCATCAAACAGTCTGCATGCCTTTTTCGACAAGAAACCCGAACATTAGTAAGCTCCCTTACCAAGCGGAAAATGAGGTCAAGCACGAGATAGGCTTCCTCAGCTGTAGCGTTGAGAACCCTGAGATTCCCTCCGATTGGGAGGTATCCCTGGCCTGGTTAAGCAGTTCGGGAATGGACAAGGGCAGGTAAGTCGCACCCTGTGCGATGGGAACGGAGAGGCCCTGACAAGTCGGTGCAGAAGTATGCCAAGGTCAGCTATATGGAACAAATAAGAAAGGCCCTTTGTTCTCCGTGCGACATAATTTCCTCTAATGCACAGGTCGAGCATCCTGAATATACCTTTAAGGAAAGGTTCAATCCGCTCAACGGCCTCCTGAACCCTCTGCACATCTAAAACGCCAAACTCAGGCGTTACATTGTGGCAAGAGCCCTCAACGAGCTCCATGACCTCTGACTGCATTTCAGTTCGAGTTGCTGACAGCTGTTTACGTGCGCCAACCTAATAGCTTTGTCACATTGCACGAAATCCGCTTCTTTTCCCGAGGTCCTAATGTCCGAGTAATGACCTTCCCGCGAAGTTGTGTGGAAGAAAACCTTCGTGCAAACTCTTACTCAAGCGTCGTTATATATTTTATATAAATTTACGTACTTATTGCGTGAGTCTCTACCATCCGGAAACCAGCAGAGACGAGGATTTAAAATACCGTTCACGTACGGCACGATGCAGCTGTGCCCCAACCCGAGACTAACATGACCGCAGTTACATCAGGGCTACCATAGGGTTGTTAAGGGCTTGCTTTCATAGAGGTTTTCTCATGCGTGCCATAGGCCGAATACCGACGCTGAAGCTGACACTTGCACTCAGCAAATGCTGCTGGCTTTCTACAGCGTACGGTGTTACTGTGCAGCTTACAGGGTTGCTTTGTTACCTGGAGAAAAATGTTGTGAGAGTTATGAAATTTAGTACTAATTAGGGACCAAGGAAACTACTTTAGTCTACTATCCATACCTTAATTTATTGAACAAACAAGAATGGGCGTAGAAGTCCAGGCGATTACAATTGCAGTTACGGCGGGGCGCGACTGTGCCATGACCGGGGACTACTCGGCAAGCGTGACTTACTACGAGAACGCCGTTGATTCAACGACAAAGTGCGGGTGCCTGTGGGGGATGAGGGAGATTTTCAGCCTTCAGTATGTGTCCTTGATATTTGCGCGTTCTTTTAGTTGTGCAATACCACCCTACCTTTCCATACCCGTTATCGCCGTGACACAGGCACATCAGGATGCTGGGTGACCCACACGCTATACGTCAATGGACCGCTCTTCTGCACCAGCTTCAGGAGGAGTTCAGCATCGTCCGGCAGTGCGACAAGGAGGCTCGCAGCATGAGCATGGACCCAGGCGTCGGACGATCCAACAGTTACCAGGACGTGAGTCCGGCTTATGTACGGGCTCAACGGCATTTCCCTCCGATGTACGACCAGAAATCATCGGTGCCTGCTACCAGTTTGGTTATAGCATACATTAAACCCTCGTAATAGGCGCTGGCAGGTACCGCAGCTTGGTTCTGTTGCATTGTCGTTCTCCTCTGTACGGGGGGTGGATCCATTAATGGAAATCCATCACGCTCTCGTGGCGCTCCGAAGCCATCCTACCCACACCCTGTTATTAATATTACACGCACCTAAATCACGATTCTTAACCTGCTCGCATTTCCCTTCATCGGCATCTTGTACTGCGTCTATGCTGGACCAGATTGGTGATGCGCGCGGCTCGGCGTCGTACGACGACGGCTACCGCCAGCCAATCGTCGTGGTGAGTGCTATATTGGGATTTGCACCTCACAGAGTAGCCTTCTTGTAGTTGTGCAATAGATGTGGACAAATGAAGTGCACGCAGTATTGCCCCGCGGTTCCGGTACATTATTGAGCGTGAACGGAAAGAAGTGCGGAGGGAAAAGAATGTTGGGCTAACTTGAGGACTAATTAAAAGGCGATGGCCTTCAGCACTGAGGTTTCTCTTTGTTCTAAGTGTCCCCTGCGTTCTTGAATATCGGGGCACTACACAAGCATATGCTCTCCCGGCTTGCGTCTTCCCTCCCCATCTGTGTGTTGTGGGGCTCTCATGACCAGGTCCGTCCCTTCTAATTCCCCTGGCGTTTCTCCCAGAATCGCGTACGTGAATGGTAGCTAGGGGCCCGTTGCCCTCTTGACCTTGACCCATTATAGACCCCATTTTCAGGTAACCTCTGTCTGCTTCACGCGCTTACCTGGGCTCCTTGTTTTCCTTAAGCCGGCTGAACGCACAAACTGACGGATATCGCCGAGGGAGGTGTCCTCACCCGCTTGGTGTTTTGGAAAACATGTGAAATCCCACTCCTGTCCCGGCAGTGCCACAACCCGGGCCAGAGCCAAGACGATCCGATGGTTTGGCGCCCACCCACGCGGGAGGGACGCGGTAGCGGTGCGGCGGCCCGCGCGCCAATGGGACGCGCACGAACCAGCCAAGAGGATGGCCGCCAAATGCCTTCGTGGGCTAATAATGGGGGAGCTGGTGGCGGGGCCCGGGGCGCCAACGCAGCGGGACCATCTGGCAGGTCTTCTTCAGCACAGCGGCGACCGAGCGGTATGTACGTGGGGCAGGAGGGTGGTGATGGTGGTCGCTTGCTGGGCACATTCTAGCCCCCATCCTGCCCCCGTTGTCCCAAGGAAATTTGGCATTTTTTGTAGGATGTTGACACTTGATGGTCCATAACTGTGCTAACAACCGTAAGAAGATGGGTCGTTAATATGGATGTTGACCGAATATCGCCGTCGTCACTGGTCAGGGGGAGCGAACGCGGCCGGAGCCAACTCGGGCAGTTACGACAAGCCGTGGCGGCAGAACATGGCAGGCAAGGGAAACGCAGGCGGTGCCGCGGGAGGCAAGAACAGCGGTGGGGGTGCAGCGGCTGGCGGCGCAGGAGCCAACAAGAAGCAATACATAGGGCCGGACCAGGAGCTGGCGACGATGCTGGAGAGGGACATCATTGATGAGGGCATCAACATCAAGTAAGGGCACGCAGCCGCACGGCCGGTGTAGAGAACAGTGCAAGTGGTGGTGGCGCTGATGGTGAAGGTGGGGATGGAAGTGGCGCTGGTGGCCGAAATATCTGGTCGGGTGGTGCGAAACTTCGATAACTAGAAACACGTTGGGCAGACTGAATGATAATAACCTAAGTGCGGCCAGCGCACCTGTGTCTTAGATCCGTATGACTTCGTTATGAGACCGTCCATGCCGCGAGTTCATATGTTGACAAGGAATGGTCTGGAAGAGTGTAAGAACTAAGCAGGCATGTCGTTTACATGTCCGTCGTTGCAGTTCTTGCCGTGGATTTCCAGATCGTGCAAGACAGCATGCAGCACAGTTGCACAAACCCTTGTTAAAACACGCGTGCTCGTGCGCTTACTTGCTCTTGCCCTCCTCGTGCCTTATAATTGAGTCTGGGGCGCGCCGTATGAGTTTGCCGTACTTACGCGTAATTTGTCACGGCGTAGGTGGGATGACATCGCGGGGCTTGAGGAGGCCAAGCGGGTCCTCAATGAGGCACTGGTGCTACCCATGATCATGCCTGACTTCTTCACCGGCATTCGGAGGCCCGTTAAGGTGCGCGTTTCTGTCCATCAAGCTTTACAAGCCAGTCCCCCGTGGACAAATTGATCGTAGATTTGTGCATCATAATAACTTTGCCAAACCACGTAGTAAAAGCACTTCTTCAAGATACCGTGTGAATGTCGCGGACGGGCCCAGGGCTAAGGCTGCTCAGGCTGCCTGTTAAGAAATGCGGAGATGTCACTATAAACCCAACGACCTATACGTCATCCTAAGATCCATGAAGCCAGGACTCCTATCTATATTTATTTCTCTTCTTGTTGATAACTGTCCGCCCTTCCATATGTGTGTATGCACGTATGCTTTCTCACGCTTTCCCATTTCCCCTCCTGGATGGGGATGGCGGACCAGGGTGTACTGCTCTTCGGACCTCCAGGAACCGGCAAGGTGGGCAGGGTAGGGCGCGGAAAGTGATGCGTCCCCGAGCATCGGAGGGAGGGTGGTCTTAGGGCCTTAGGGCCTTGCGGCAGGGCATATGATTTGCACTTGCGCCTTAAGGTCCCTCTCTGCTCGTAGCATGTTATACTCCATACGCCAAAGCCTTACTGCTGTAAGGCTCGATTGGGGGCTTTCTGTAATATGTGAACAAGCCGGTGGAAGGCAGTCAAGGTAATAACCGGAAGCTCTAGGTGTGCGGAGCTCTAGGTGAGCTCTGGGACAGCTATCCATACATTTTAAGCAGATGTAGCGGCGAGGAAAAGGATCTGGCTTTGAAAAAGGAGAAAAATCTTATGTCATGACGTAGGTACTTACTGCCATGAGAAAATAGCGCGGGTATGTGTGGGGAAAAGAAAAAAATATTGCTGTTTTGCATGCTTGCTGATATAATTGCTGTTTTTGAATGTTTTAAATTAGCTCAAAAAACGGAACAAAAAAATTTAAAACATCTTTAAACCAACAAATTAGAAAAAAAAGCAAAAAACAATTATAAAAAAATTAGTTACTACTGAAAGCCACGTTACAAAAATATATAGGGCTGCCGGTAGTATACTTACTGCCATGAGAAAATAACCCGGGTATGTGTGGGGAAAAGAACCAAATATTGCTATTTTAGCAGCAAGCTTGCCAAGGTCTTTCAAGAACAGGCATCAGCGCGCTTATCTCTTTCGTGGGGAAGCATCGAGTTTCCGAATGGCACACCGCTGACAATTGAGCAGTTACGACCGTTTAATTTTAGCAAATTTGATATGGAAGCCTTATTTGACGGTATGCTTGTAGATGCAAATAGTAAAATGGGTAAGGCTTTCTCAGGTCACTTGGTTGCTACAATGCCGTCTATTCACGGTCAGTGAACAGACGGCATTACTACTACTCGTTCTACTTTTGATATATGTATTCATATGGACGAAAAAATATTCATCATATAATAATAATTCATTGGTAACTCTTCCGTTACCGTTGGCTGCAGACCATGCTTGCTAAGGCTGCTGCCACGGAGACCTCGTGCACTTTCTTCAACGTTTCCTCCGCCACCCTGGCGTCCAAGTACCGTGGAGAGAGCGAGCGCATGGTGAGTTGCGTCCGGCGACGTGGTTGGCAGCGTTATCTATATAACCTGAGGTTTACCCATACAACAGCTGGCTACTTGTCTGTCTGCCTATCTGCCCGTCTGTCTGTGTAATTGTCTGGCGCTGTCCAACTTGGATTGCAGTCCGTCCCACGGCAAGCACGTAACCGCGCCGCCTATACACGTGCTTGGTTATCTTCATGCCCCGGCTGTCTTCTATTGGAGCGTCCTAATGTTCTTGTGTTATTATGTATAGTTATCTTACGATTTTTGTATCAGAAACGTAGTGGAGATTGCTAGAGACAGAATTGGTAAAAACTTAATCATAGGTAACTTCCAAGGTGGTACCGGCCCGACCCGATCCGTTGCGGCCCGACCTCGCCTCTCCACGCAGGTCCGCGTGCTGTTCGACATGGCTCGCGAGATGGCGCCCTCTATGATCTTCATCGACGAGGTCGACTCCCTGTGCTCGCAGCGCGGGACCGCCAACGAGCACGAGGCCTCACGCCGCGTCAAGACGGAGCTGCTGGTGCAGGTGATGACGGTCCTCTGGACAACACCTTGTGCATGTTTTTATGTCTGTACGTTATATATTTGTGTGTTCGCGCGCTTTGCAAAGGATAGGTATAATGTTTTATGTGCTTGTTTGCCAGGTGTGGGCTTGGCCAGCCCTTATCCGTTCCGCATATGCTCCCAGTCTTCGCGTCCAGCCTTTCGGCAGCGTACCGTTTTTGGCGTGAAGGCCAGTTCTTTCGAGACTGCCTTTGCGTTGCTCTGTTTTCCTGCTGTGTTTCTGTGTGCGGACATAGCAACAGAAGCGGTGCGGTCCCACGCCGACGTGCGTAAGTGCCTGTTCCCGTCTCCCACGGTCCATCTTTCCATCTCTCCCTCGCCCAACGCTGCGCCGGGCATCAGCATGATTATCACCAACACATCACCTCTGCCGCACCTTGTACGTGGCCCTCATGCCATCCTGGTCCTGATGGCCTATGACCTTGTTTCAATTCACCCCCAGATCGATGGCGTGCACGGTGGGGGAGACAAGGACAAGGATAAGGACAGTGCCTCCGCCGATGGCGAGCCGCCTGCGCCACGCCACGTGTTCGTGCTGGCTGCTACTAACTTCCCTTGGGACATCGATGAGGCGTTGCGCCGCCGGCTAGAGAAGCGTGTGTATATTCCATTACCGGGCCAGGCACAGCGGCTGCAGCTGCTGAAGATCAACCTCAAGGTGCTCGGCCCCTTCTGTGCGATCTTGCATTCTGTTCCCTGTCCGCGCGCTTCGGGACACAGATTGCCTTTTTCCGTTAAGCAGAGAAAATGCTGCCAGTAAGGATGAATGTCGTAGATGCCAAGGACGAATAATTGTGTGGAGATCCATAATGGACCCTGGAGGTAATGAAGGAAATGCTTTTGCTTGACTGCCCGCCGCCCTTTGAGTGCGTCTGCAGGACGTGGACGTGGCCCCCGGCGTGAACCTAGAATCGGTGGCTGCTCAATTGGAAGGCTACAGCGGCGATGATATCACCAACATATGTCGCGATGCTGCCATGAACGGCATGCGGCGCCTGGTGGCTGGCAAGACGCCCGCGGAAATTAAGGCACTGCGTGAGGCGGGAAAGGACAGCTTCAAGGTGGGTGGCTCCAGCTGCGCGGGAAGCTACGGGAGAGGGAGATCGGAGGACAGCTTCAGGGGTAACCGGCATGCCTACCATGTGTTCCATACCCTTGTGATCAAGTATTCGGGGCTTCTCCTTCGCTGTTTCCCACCTCCGCATTCTCCCTCGTGTATCTGCACAATCATGTCCGCATGTGATACATGCTCGCATCGTCAAAAGCATCAAATCGCGCATGCTGGACAGATGCCAGTTGGTATCCCGTACGTAACTGCAGGGCATTTGGACTCCGCATACCGTCACTTCGTGTTATACCCTGATTTTCCCGCTGCCATTCCCGCTGCCATTGCCGCGATGCCTGTGTATCCACATGCGAATCCAGTTTCTAATACTCGGTATCGTACTCCTCAACTCACATGATCCTCGTTGACTTCGCGGCTCTGTTCTCGCCCCGCCAGGAGCCTGTGACGTCGGAGGATTTTCAGCAGGCCATCCGTAAAATCAATCCGTCAGTCTCTAAGGAAGACATCAAGCGCCACGAGGAGTGGCTGGGCGTTTTCGGGAGCACGTAAGGCCAGGAGGGCCCCATGGACTTGTGTCATCAACGGGCGGCGTTGCTATCCGGGTGTGGTGGCGATGGTGTCCCTGGTGGTTGCTCAAGAGTTCCGGTAGTAGCAAGCAAAAAATTGGAAGGATTATTCGGGGGGGTCCTTACTTTGCTGGGGCAACGCTGCTCCCAAGCCTGGGCAGGGCGTAGGTTTTGCTGCATCAGCAGGTGAGATGCATGGTCTAGGAAAGCAAGTTAGTGGGTTGACCACTTAACCCTAAACCCATCACGGGGAAATGGGGGGTTTGGACGGCGGATACACTGCAAGGTGCTGGAGGTGCTCTGAATGAGAGCACGTCCAACAAGGCACGGCAGATGAAAGCGTTTAGGCCTGGGCTCGTCAGACAGAAATTTTGTAGCGGTCCTCATGTTCGTACTCTGCCTGGCTAGGGACGGGCGAGTCGCTAGTTACAGTGTCGTGGCTCATCTCCTTATCTCGCGCATAGCCTGCGGAATTTGATCGATACTAAGATGATGTGCACGCACACAGTCTCTCTACCTCTCTGAGCTAACACGCGGTGTCTGCAGCTACGATTACTAACCGGTGCAGGCCAAGGGATCGTGCCACACCAACGGTTCCGACACTGCATGAACCCCTGTTCAGGGACGAGTACACCGTGGCACGTTGTCAGGGCAATTGACGAAAGGGCAACTGGGAGGAAGGCGGACGCGGCGCAAGCCACCTTGGCGCTCTGCATCCGAAACAATCAGCATTAGCATCATCAGGTCCCTCAAATACGGAGCTGGAATATGTTCATGCCAACCCGATTTCTTATCTCCAGCACCACCAGTTGGACCACTACTACCACCAACAACCAAGTTCGGTCTGCGGTTATGTATTCGTATTGCATGACTATGCGCGCAGCCTCCTATGTTTAGTTAACACGTTCCATCATCGAGTACTCGACACGGGTTTAAGGGCGCCAATCGCTCCTAACAGTTTGCACAATAGACCACATGTGGGACATGCGGTACCAAAGTATAGTATACACAACGCGGAATTACATACACAACCAAAGGTTCCAAAATGACGTATAAGGATTGGAAATTTTTTCAGATCCATCAGATTTATCGGTAGCATACCAGCCACAGAAAGGGGCGGGACTTATGCCTAGCGGGCACTGCTGAGCGATGCAAACCCTTGACGCATGCTGGTGGCGGGGAAACAGTTAAACCTGTCCGCACCTCACACAAGGACAGGACCACCGCACGCAAGGACATCCCTGACTAAGTACAGAAGCAATATGTTGCTTCTTATTGTACTTCAGACGCCTGTTGGGGGTGCGCTCCCAAGCTACAACTACTACTTAAAACCGTAAGATCGGTATCGGTTCGGCGGTATCCGAACCTGCGCCCTGTCGCATCGCATCTTAGGAAGAAACAAATCCCAATATCACTTATTGCGAAAAACGACGGCCGCAAAGATAGGACAAAGCTACTTACAAATAAATTACAGCTCATATCCCCGCCCTTCCAAATCACGCGCGCAGAGATCAGGGGCGCTGGCCAGGCCAGACGGGGGCAGCCTCAGTACCTCGCACCATCTTATCTCAAGCCTGCCTCTACTCCCAGGAATCTTCTTACCGCTGCAAGAAGTTAGTGTTACAGCGGCGTGAGGCTTGACGTCTTTAAAGGCTCCCTGGCAAGCGGTCGGACTAACGCGCGGTCGGACAGTCGATAATTGCGCGAAAAAAGGGGGTTATTATTACAAGTTACATATAATTGCACACATTCATAGCCCGAGAGATCTCAGCAGATGATGATGCATTGTGTATACTGCATTCAATCTTATTTATCACTTCCCACGCACACGTGCACGCGCGCGAAAGTAACGGCCTCAATCACTGTCCATCAATGCAGTTCACCTCGTTGCCCCGCACTCCCCTGGTGAGTCGACCGCAGCGACGACGGGCGAAAACTCCGTCGATACACGAAGATCTGAACGCCGTCCCGGCCGTCGCAGCCCGCCCCCGTCGCTTGTGCTTTCCCGACAACAAGGGACTCCTAACGCCCCTGCCTGGCCTTCATTTTCTCCCGTTGCAGCACTGCCGCCGCTGTTGCCGCCGCCACCGCTGCCGTTATCACCGTCGCTGCCATTGCTGTGGCCGCAGCTGTAGCTGCGAAAAGCCGGCTCTGAGCTTACCGCGGCTGCGGCAGCGGTGACGGTAGTGTTGTTGTTCCCGACGACCGATATGCGGCGAAAGGGCGCCGACGCCGAAGCGTTGGCGGAGGTGGGGCTGGGAGAGGGGGGTCCGCTGGAGGACTTGTACCCGGGAAGCGGCCGCATGACATCCTTTTCACCCATTTTAAGGTTGCGTTCCACCTGCCGGTGATGATTCCGTCAACACCAAAACACATGGAGATGAACATCATTCGGCCGTTACGAACGACAACACAAGGACACAAAAAAATAATGGGATTAGGTAATAATACGCTATTACTCTGATAGGTATTCGTTAAACCCTTCGTCAAGTTGGATGGATGCGTCAAATTGAGTGAGGGTGGAGGGCGAATGAAAACCCGACCCGTGGCAGATGCGGATGTGCAAAATGCGATAAGGTGCCCCCAGATACCTAATGATAGTCCCAGTCTGGGAAGCCACAGGTTGTGGGACCTTGCCTAGGGGGGCAACAAATCCCCGAATCCCAGGCCTGAACTAGATCCACGAAAGACAGAAATCAATTGCGCAAACGTGTCAAATCAAACGCCGCACGCGAAATTGCAGGCTTCAGCGGCGCACAAGCGTAAGGAAAGGACCCGAACCTCCCCCTTTTCGATCCCCCAGTTTACTACGCCTTGGCTACCATCTCCATGCCGGTGGGGACCACGCAGGGCCCACACACAGCCCCCTATCATACCACTCCATGCGTTCGGGATGCTGTGTCACTAAGCTACGAGTGCAGTTGTATTATTCTATCTTGCCACCAAATTCTGAGGCCCCTGAAGCAAGCGGCTCTTCGGCGACGGCCTACCTTGTGCTCCTCTAAGGTGCGCCTCTCGTAGTCCACGTGCACAAATGCCCGCTCCACATTGTCGATCCCCTCGATCTGTTGGCAGGAGGGGAAGGAGGGTCCGGCGGGGCAAGAGGGACAGGCGGCAGCGCCGATTGCAGAGTGGGGCGGCGAAGGCCGTGAGTGGAGATGGGGTGGGGAGAACAGTCGGCGCACGGTGACGGGGCGGAAATGAACCACGAGAATAAGAAAAGCCTCACCGTTGCACCACTTATGAGAGCTGTCGTAGCACCCAACCATGTCTTGTGCTGCGCCATCACGAGCGCACGGCAAAAACCCGTTCTGCGTCCTACTACCTGTCCCCCTAAGTACCTGCTGCCCCGCGCGCGCCTCCGTCACCTCTTATCAGCGTTTTCGTGCGCCCTACCTTGTGTTGCAACTCCAGCGCTATGTCGTGCGACTGGCGCACGGTCATGTCCGCTGGCAGCAGAACCTCCACCTCTACCACCATGTGGCTACCGTGGTGATATGCAGTCACCCGATCCAGCTTCAGCACCGGCAACAGCAGCATCAGTCCCAGCAGCAAAGCAGCGATGGTGGGCGGCAGAGGCAGCGTTGGCACAACAATAACAAGAGCAGGGTAGGAGCAGCAGCAAGGCCCAACTGCCGCAACACACGCAGCCACCAACCCCTCCTACCCTCTTCCACGGCTGCTGCTACTTCTGGAGTTGCTCCAACGAGCTTCATCACATCCAATATGTGGCCGTGATCATGGCATCGAAAAGCCTACTCGCCCGCGCCCTAAGTGGCTCGGGCGAGAGATGCTGTGACGTCTGACTTCCTGAAATCCGCGCTTCTCAGGAATGGCCCTACAGGGAGAGGGCCTTACCCACCACCTTCCCAGTACGCGCGGAGCTTATCTGCGCGTAGCAGCTCGCCGCCCCAACCCAGACGCCGCGAACAATCCCTCATTCCTTATCGCGCCACGGTCCGCTGTCTTCATCTGCTGGTTTACCGCCCCCAATTCACACGGCTATGTCCCTGGAATCCCGCTCCCCCTCCGGTCCCCCTTCTCACATACCTGCATTTCCGAGCAGTGGTTTTTTGTCACGTACGCCACCTCCTCAATCAGCTCCTCAGGGGCTTCCAAACCAATCATTTTTTGACCCTGTGTGTCATCAGCGGCGGTGCCACAGAGGACGCTGTAGCAGAAGCAATAGTAGTAGTGAGAGCAGCAGCAGCAGCAAGAACAATATCGAGCAGAACGAAAGTTAAGTGGGCAGCGGTGGACAACGGTGAGCAGGGACAGCGAGGCAGTGCCCCACCCGCTGAGACCTGTAACACGACCCTGTCGCTTCCGAAGCCTCCTCCCCAACCCCTCCGATGTCAAGCCCCACAAATAACCCGTGAGAGGTCCATGCAAACCCCACACCTGCTCCCAACAAATGGCCATCCAGTTGCGGATAATAAGCAGCGAGAACAGCATCGCCACAACAGGGTCAACGAACCAGTAACGTGGCAGATTGCCAGCGACTGCCGCGCCCGCAATAGCCGCTAGGTTTGACATCACGTCATTGAGATGATCCTCTGATAGCGCCACCTGCGGCACATGGACGGTACGTGATTATGTGATTTCATGCGTGAAAAAAGATTTTTTTACTTGGTCTGTGGTTAGTTGGTGGTTCCCGAACGAACTGCGAGAGGTAGTAGCGTGCGCCTCGTCATTTTTGCCGAGACATTCGTTGGATATCGAGGATCTGGTTCATTATCGTGTTCCGATTCGATTTCCCTTACTTCACAGTCGTACTTCGACTGGGCTGCCGTTCTTCGACTGGCTGTTGCCATTTTGCCGGCTTACCTTCTTTATGGCGCTGTCTTGCTTAAAACCCGAATGGGAGTCCACGCAACCAAACAGCTTGCAGAAGAACAATTAGATGTCAACAACCTTGATGCAGAACACTCAATCTGTGCTTCCTAAGCGACCTGATTGAAATGCCCCTAACGAAACACACACCGAAACATCACTATGACCTCCACCATAACTTTCCTCATTCTCGCTACGTGTCAATTATTAAAAACATGCGCTTACCATGATGGGATTTTTCCGTAGCGCCTGGCAGTAGATGTATAGCGCTAATTTGAGGGCAGTGGCAGCCGAAAGTGTCCCAATCAGCACGGCGTCCACATTCAAGGGATATATGTGTCCTGAGGCCACGCGAGCAAAGGGGGCCGCCAGTCTCGTGTCAGCATGTGTGTTCCAAGTTGATAAGCCATGCCAGGGCGTGGGATGCGATGTGGGATAAATGCTTTCTGATACGAACCGTCCGAGTATGGACATCCGCACCCAAAGTCTGTGAAAATGCCGAAACTGCAATCTCACGGTAATGCCTGAGGAAAACAAAAACAATTAAGGAAAGTTACACGTGCCGCTGCATCAACATGCTCTGTCTCTCTCTTTTTGTCTGTCCCGCTCACACACACACTTATACATCCACCCTCTTCCTCTCGTGTTTTTCCACAGCCCCAAGTGCAACCAACAACACAAGAGGGGATGTGTTGGACTGCGCTCTGGCCTGCGGAGGTCTGGACGTTGAAATGAGAGGGATCTTGTTGGATTATCATCCTTTTCGGTTTTCTCGCGCCGTACGCGGGCAGGGACGCTTCCCGGGCCTCCACGACCGAGTGCAAAGCCGTCCTCCACCCCGCACCGCACCATGCAGCCCATCCCACAGGCTCCCGACAGCTTCCCGAATCACCAGCGCCGTAGAAATGAACATGATTCCCGCACAGGCCAGCACGGACAGCTCGGCCATCCGCGTTCGGCCAATTGGAAAGCGCTGGTCGAACCTGTGCACGGAGGCGAGCAACGGAGCTTTCTCTGTCAGCACGCAGAGCGCATTCGTGTCCTTGCAGGCAGACCCAAAAACTATTTTGAAACCCGGGGATTACCGGCCTTGTAATTTCGAAATTGTTTCGATGGAGAAACTTAACCTACAGTAATGATAACTACCAACAGTCAAGGGTAGGGGTCGTGACTGCACAAAGCCACATACCTCGCCGCCTGGTATTCCGCTACGGCAAGGACTGCTTGACTGAGGAGATCAACTAGGCTGTCAACGGCACTCGCAAGGACGGCGTAGGAGCCTGACATTACGAAAGCCGCCGCTTTGGAGATCAACAAAATCACGTTCACGAACCAGCTTGCATTAATGCCTAAGCGGACGCGTTTTGAGAAGGAATCGACTTCTCTATTTCGGGACGTTTCTCTAAAAGCGCCCTCCACATCTGCCGTCGCGGTTACAAAAGGTACAGCTGCTTCGACATCATGTATCTCAGTGTACAAATTTAAACGACTAGCTCGACTTAGGCTGCGAGCTGATGTAATGCGCGTGAATCCTTCTGGGTCTTTGCATGAACTCGTTTGGCCGAGTACTACCTCTCGAGCGAGTTGAGCCATGGCTACACCAGTAATTCATCAACATAGCCGCCATGCAAATAAGCGTGAGGCGTCCGCATGTCTCCACTATATCACGCCGTACACCGTACGTTATTTTTAGTATGCCTATTCTGTCGAACCAATATAAGCATTCAAAGTATCTTACCTTTATAAACTTCGTATAGCATGTATCGAATGGAACAAGTCGATGGTGTGATAGTTGGCTTTTTGCCAAACGCCACCTGCCTTGTAGATGGGAAGGTTGTCCCAAGGCTTGAGCAAGAACGATCGCACTGAGGATAAGGTGCCGTAATCAACTTAATACAGAAATCAACGACGAATCGCTAGCCTAATGACATGCCCAGATACTCTCTTGCCCCAAAACCCTTTGACTCCACAGCATTCTCATTTCATCTCCCTAGTCCCAGCAATAACGCTTGACCGCAGGGGCCGAGGAAACCATGCTCTGTCGGTTAACATTACCCAAGCTGCATGGGAGATGGCAATTTGAACAGATCTTTTACTGCCGGATCCCGCCAAATTTTCTACTCTGTCATGAGTTGGAGTCTTTAGAAGTTTGCCGCAAATTGAACATATCTAGACAGAAAGACACCAAAACAGTGCTGGAGTTCACCTGAGTTCGTAACCGATTTGGGATACAAGGAACCAATTAACATTGGGTTATTGATGCACCGCAGCGGTGTTCCTCCACGCGTAATGCGCCGAAGATGGCAACATTCAGTCAAGCTGTGCAAGCCTTTCAGCTGCATCTCTGTGCCCTGCTGCGCGTACTCCATAATAACTACTGTTTTACGGTATGCTGACGGCATAACAAGTTATGTGCTAATACTTCGTAGGTGCGCATCCCCTAGATCTCTTTTTAAAGACTTTATTTACTTATGTGTACACTTTGTGCTTGGTGCTACCTTTGGTCACTCCTTAATGATGCTGACCCAACAACATCTGAGAACATCATACCCCAAGGACCATCGCGTGAGACAAAACTTGGAATCGCCTGGAACGAAGCCGAGACACACGAATGTCCACGCCAAGCGCTGCTCATACTGTAGCTGGGAAAAATGTGCGCCTCGGCGCCACCTGACACGTCCGTAGTTGTACATGCTTTCCGCATCGTCCAGCTAACGAAATCACGTATACTTCTCTGCCGTCACAATCACCCCAAGCGACACGTTAGCACAACAGAGCTGTGTCATCCATCCTGCAAAGCCTGCTCTAGAACTCCGGTGAACTCTAAACCATAAAGCACACGCGAAGCGCCATTCAAGATATTCAGAATGGTCAGCGTCAACGTTAGCCGCATGTGCTTGTGTCACTAGAAACAATCCTGCCCCCTATCCCTCCTGGTCCATAACCCACGACCCGTTAATCCAGGAATCAGCACGTGCGTTGCATCTGCCTGTATACATGGTCACTGCTCAGCTATCACCCTCCTTCTTCGGCCCCGTCTCCTCGGGCTTCATAGCCGGGAAGAGCAGCACCTGCACCGGCAAATACACATAGTTCCTGACATACATCCTTGAAGGCGCCTGACAATCCCAAGAACGTCTTATCGGACTACACGCACGCACATCAACATGATTTCAGACGGATAACTCACAACATTTAACTTTCGAACAGCGCAAAAAGATCATCGAAAGAGAACCCTGACGAGATGGCGGCGGCGCGGCTGGCACGGCTCCACTTACCTCCTTGATGTTGCACGTGTCCGTCAGAAGCATCGTCATGCGGTCAACGCCTAAGCCCCAGCCGCCCGTGGGCGGCAATCCGTATTCCAACGCAGTGCAGAAGTTATCGTCGATGAACATCGCCTCATCATCGCCCGCGGACTTGGCCTTCGCCTGATCCTGGAACAGCTCCCGTTGCTTGATGGGGTCGTTCAACTCGGTGTAAGCATTGCAGACCTCACGCTTGTTGATGAACAGCTCGAAGCGTTCTGTCATGCCTGGTAGCTCGCGATGCCTAAGTGGATGCACATCAAGGCGTGACAGTAGCGGTATCATTCTTGGACAAAAACTATCACATTGGTGTAGATCCGAGCAGTCGTACGTTATGAACGGACCAATATAGAGCCCACCATTATGTTATTAAGGAAGCGCATGCCCATTGACAACACGCTTCCGTCCTCTTATCCGAGCGCCGGGCCCAAACACAGGAAATAGCAACGAAGGTGAGAGGAGGGCCTCTGGGAAAGGTGCCATACGGCATACGAAAAGGGAGCTGTCACACGCATAACGTGTATGCGGTTCATTCGAAGGGTGGGGTCATGGGCAGGGACCGCATCTCCGGAGTCATCGTTCTGGCCTGAGTTCAAGGCCGACCAGCGACATAAGGCGTTGTTCGGTTTCTGCCACAGGCACAAGGACAACTCAAGCCCAAAACTTAACGTTATCCCAGGACAAATATTATGTTCGCCATGACATTTTCCACATTACCATCGACGATGAAACGAACGCTTTAAGGAGGACGTATATCGGCCGTGCATTCGAAGGACAGGGTAGCAGAAATTGGGGCTCCCGTCTCCGGAGTTGCCTGCCGTGTGAGTTTCTCTTGCCCGGGTTCAAAGCCAGCCAGCTATACAGAAACGGACTGGTTCTGCCACAGGCGGAAACACTCACCTGCGTACTGCGTGGTGGTGCTCTTGTGCACGACATTTATATTGCGGCACGTACAAGTTCAAGGCAGCGGTGGTTCCCATACAACTTGCGCGCGCAGTTCTACGGGCAAAGGAACAACTACCATTATGTCGACCGTGCATTCGAAGGACAGGGTAGCAGAAATTGGGGCTCCCGTCTCCGGAGTTGCCTGCCGTGTGAGTTTCTCTTGCCCGGGTTCAAAGCCAGCCAGCTATACAGAAACGGACTGGTTCTGCCACAGGCGGAAACACTCACCCGCGTACTGCGTGGTGGTGTTCTTGTGCACGACATTTATATTGCGGCACGTACAAGTTCAAGGCAGCGGTGGTTCCCATACAACTTGCGCGCGCAGTTCTACGGGCAAAGGAACAACTACCATTATGTCGACTGTGCATTCGAAGGACAGGGCAGCAGAAACTGGGGCTCCCGTCTCCGGAGTTGCCTGCCGTGTGAGTTTCTCTTGCCCGGGTTCAAAGCCAGCCAGCTATACAGAAACGGACTGGTTCTGCCACAGGCGGAAACACTCACCCGCGTACTGCGTGGTGGTGTTCTTGTGCACGACATTTATATTGCGGCACGTACAAGTTCAAGGCAGCGGTGGTTCCCATACAACTTGCGCGCGCAGTTCTACGGGCAAAGGAACAACTACCATTATGTCGACTGTGCATTCGAAGGACAGGGCAGCAGAAACTGGGGCTCCCGTCTCCGGAGTTGCCTGCCGTGTGAGTTTCTCTTGCCCGGGTTCAAAGCCAGCCAGCTATACAGAAACGGACTGGTTCTGCCACAGGCGGAAACACTCACCCGCGTACTGCGTGGTGGTGTTCTTGTGCACGACATTTATATTGCGGCACGTACAAGTTCAAGGCAGCGGTGGTTCCCATACAACTTGCGCGCGCAGTTCTACGGGCAAAGGAACAACTACCATTATGTCGACTGTGCATTCGAAGGACAGGGCAGCAGAAACTGGGGCTCCCGTCTCCGGAGTTGCCTGCCGTGTGAGTTTCTCTTGCCCGGGTTCAAAGCCAGCCAGCTATACAGAAACGGACTGGTTCTGCCACAGGCATAGTGCAGTATTATTACTATGCGGACATTCTATCCCACGGCAAAACGCCAAATTGTGAATAATATGGCATATATACTTTCATGTATGTTGCCTATCTCAAGCAGTTCAGCAGTGCCACTCGATGGGCGGGGTCACGGGACAAGGTGCTTCGCCTCCGGAGTTTGCATGCTGCAGAGTCGATGAGGCCTGGGTTCAAAGCCAGGCAGCGACGCTCTGCACCTGCCTGGTTTATGCCACAGGCGTTATTGGTCGCATGGGTGCCATTCATAATACCCAGTTCGTGGATGTTAGCACTCCAGCTCATCAGGTGCGAGCGCGCAACCAGGTGAGAATGCATTACTAGCCGGTCACCGATCCGGATGCCATTGGCTCTGGGTGCACGATCACATTCCCCGTTACGGTTTGAAGGCATACTTGAAGCTGGTAAAAATGGCGGCATACTGAAAAATCGTAAAACAAGCGCCCGAAGATGAACCCCCCGAATTTCCAAACTCCCCCACCCCCGAAGATGGCCTGGAACGACCCACCATTTGGCCAGCGGGCTCATGAGCTGCGGATGGTCGCAGATGAAGGTTGGATTGACGCACTGTTCCTCCAGGAACTCGCCCACCAGCTTGTCCAGCAGACGTGCCGTCGTCTGCGGTGGTGGGCAGTTGACGTTGTGCTTGATGCACAGCTCAACGAGCACCTGCCGCGCCTCCTCACTTTCCAGGTCGGTCGGGAGCTTCACGCCCAGGCACTCCTCGAGCCCAGAGACCTGACATCCGAACACGCAATCAGGAGTGGGCCAGGGCCTTGAAGGATAAGACCGAGAATGATGATGGCATACCGTCGCAAGCAGGCAGAACATGCGGCTCCTAAAGATATCATCCACAAATTCTTACCAACACGAGGGATACGATAGCTAAACCAGTTACCATGAACGTAAAAGATATGACCCGCAGACAGCACGGGACATCGTGCAATTCCCATATGCAGAACTCTACCTCCTCAACCCTCAATCCCCAGCAGGCGGTATTATAAGTCCCCACCGCCAACCTGTAGCTCTTGAATACCGTGGGGCTTTAGTGAAACATTTTAGGTTTCCCCCCGATACGCCGACCAAAACTTCCGTAAATTCCAAATTTTCCAACATAAACCTTGAACCCGACCAAAAACCCTGTCAGAAGGCACGCACCATGGAAATGCGGCGCCATGGCGGCGTGAAGTCAATATCAATGGTTGGCTTCTCTGGGCCTTCTGGGTGGTACTGAATTTTGTAGGAGCCCTTGATCTCTAGCACCATCTGGCTTATCATAGTCTCGGTCATGTCCAGGAGGTCCTTGTAGTCCGCGTACGCCTGGTAGAACTCACACGTCGTAAACTCTGGGTTGTGAGTCAAGTCGATGCCCTCGTTCCTAGGAGAGAGTAACGCAGGCGAGGACACACGCGGCTTTGGGTAAAAAAATTACGGCTACCCAGAAGCCCTTAAGCAGACAGACCAAGATCTACTCCACAAGTGCAGAGCTTTACTATCCTCCGTACTTCAAACTAAGTATCCTTGTTTCCCCTTACGGAGTCATGCACCATGTCAACAGCAATGCAAAACGGTGACCCAGGAGCTGTATTCGCTGACCTGACCCTACCTGAATTGACGGCCAATCTCGTACACGCGCTCCAGGCCACCAATCACGAGCATCTTCAGGAAAAGCTCGGGGGCAATACGCATGTAGAGCTTCATGTCAAGGTCGTTGTGGTGCGTGATGAACGGCCGCGCCGCAGCGCCACCTGGAATCATGTTCATCATGGGCGTCTCCACCTGTTGGGTCCCCACCACGTGCGAAAGACATGGACAAGTCGTTTCTTACAATCATCGTGCGGAGCTGCCGATCAGACCTGCACTCGCTCCAAGCAGTCGTGTAGCTTGCCGGTCAAGGAGCAGAATGCCACGGCAAAATCGAGCACGGCGTGCAAACATTATCGAGCATGAATCCCTGGTCGTTACCCTTGTGAGATACTGAATAACTATCAGCCTTCACCTCATTCAGCGCGGTCTGTTTCCACATTGCCGCCACCAACACAGCACACAGTATGATTTAGATCCACAATTGTTGTGGCACATGGGAACTGAAAACACACTGCCCCACCCAAAACGCGTATCCACAATGATCACAACCAAACGAAACGTACTTATCAATCATAATATCACGCACGAATATCCCAGCCAGTGCTGATGTGCCTCACCTCGAGGAAACCGCGGGTGTCGAGGAATCGACGGACGAACTGGATGATACGACAACGTGTCTGAAAGATATTGCGCACGTCACTGTTCACGATCAGGTCCAAATACCGCTGCCGGTAACGGGTCTCCTGCCCAGGCATCAGTCACAGGGCAGGGAGGACATGAGATGAAGAGCTGCCGCTGGAGCTAGAGAAAAACGGGTATGATACTGCGTGCGTGTCACGTGGTCATGCACATACATAGAGCTCATGCATTGGGTCGCTTGGGTATGCGCCCAGGTAGGAAACCACTACTACCTCACCAATAAATGATGAGGCTGTCAGATTTAAGACCTCGGAGACTCAGGAGGCCGCTCCATCCTACATACAGTACTGCGTTCTACACATGCCAACGATACGAATGCTATTACGGCATCTTGATTACGGGGACTACGCGATCATCGTATCCAGCACTGACATGTAAAGGTTTCTATCACGCCACCGTGACGTCCAGGATTTCAATTTCTTAAACCCTAAAACCACGTTAATTTTACCATTCCCGGCCCCCTTTGTGCACTACTCCCAGCCTTAGGGATAATCTAATCTCCATCATCAACCGGCCACCGCCCACCTGATCCTTAAGTCCGAAGTGTGTCGACGGCGGCATGTGCAGGCAGGGCGACAGCAGCACAAACTTGCGCGGGAAGATAGACAGCTCGCCCTTTTTGGACTTGCCGGGGAAGCCCTCCACGCCCACAATGTCACCGCGCTTGCAGTCGTTGTGAACAGCCGTGAATTCATCGAGGGACAGCTCCGAGTTCCTGAAACCCAAGTGATTTAAGTCTACCAATGGACAGAGACATCTATAATACAAATATCTGCTCATTTCACACGGAGAGGCACGGGCCTTGCCTCCGCACCTACAGCGCATCCTCGGAATGGGATTTGAGAATTATTGAGAAAAACCTAGACAATTAGAAGGTCAACAGGGACAGGACATGGGCATTTCGGTCGTCGATTCCTAACAATTTGCTGAGTTTGACCTTCTCCTTTCGACGAGTGACCCTACGAGAGGGAGTTAGACTAAATTGCCTTACCCATCATTGACACTGTGCTGCATGTGTTATGTTTGGGAGCTACAGGTTGGTTGGCATTATGCGGCTCCTATGTAAAGTCACGACTGTCCGCCGCACCTTGCATCAGCCATGATCTGGATCTTAACGCCGTCCGCCTTCAGGTCGTAGAACAGCAACTTAGACCCAGATGCACGCTTGCTGAAGATACGCCCTGCCGCACACACCACAAATCCACCATCATCAGTGCGGCGCATCCGCAGGCAACAGCTCCACCAGAATGACACTATGCCCTTGAACAGGAACGGAAAAACGTGCTGATGACTGGACTGTCACTAGCCTGGTATGTCCTAACCAACGTACAACTAATCATTACCAACCCCCAAAAGGCTTATCACATCAGCCCTGCTCTTCGCAGGACAACACCCCCAGACAGCTTCTTTAGCGGTCCTCAGCAGCGCACCTGCCACAGAGACCGTCGTCTCTGTCTCCTGCTGCCCGGGCTCTAGGCTGCAATACTTCGCAATATATTCTGGAAGCGGCATGCTCACGTGGAACTTGTGGGGGTAAGGGTTCACGCCCTTGGCCTTCTTGGCATTGATATAGCGCACGCGATTCTCAAAGTATGCAGTGGGATCTGTAATCTCGTTAGAGTCGTCCTCGAGTGCTGGACCATCCTCCTTTGCGGGCTTTGGAGGTGCAGCAGCGGCAGCAGCTGCCTTTGCAGCCTACAACCCACGGAGTGCATACGCACGGCGCAGATGTGCTGAGCCACTGCCGAGTCGAAGATTGTTCGTGAAACACAGTTGCAAGGACAGTTCCTCGGTTGCAAGACGGTTGCTGGGTTTTTCGTAGGCTTCTTCCGTAAGGTAGGATTGAGCCCTCGTGTGGGGAATTTAGCGTGTATAGTTGCAAGGCACAGAGGCCCCGACGTGGCAACAAATATAAAAACGATAGAACAGTCGCTGTGTCAGCTTCCCTTCTGCTTTCTATAACGGCATGGCACATTTTATATCGATAATTCAAATTCCCGTGGGATTCAAGCTGTAAACATTAAATGCATGGAGATGCCCGCCGATTGCTAAGCCGCCGACATACCTCTTTCTCAGCTTTCTCGGCTGCGACTCTCTGGGCCTTCTGGCGGCGCTTGAACTCACTGCAATGCACAGCAGTCACGTCATAGCGCTGATCCTAACTATCATCCTGGCAAGGAGAAGCGCTGCCTACCTCTTTGACATTAGCTCGCCCTTCTCGTCCTTTAGGTCCTCTGACCACTGCTCCGGAAGCACGTACTCTGTTGTTACCATTCTGCTGATGTGTCTACGCCAACACTCCGACCGGGACCGAGTCCACTGCCAGGGAGTGCAAGCAGGGCTAACAGCAGCCGCCGAACAGTGAGACCCGTGCCAGGCAAACCTATTTACGATCAAGCGCAAACTTGTAATCCACAACTGTGCTGCACGATTCATGCGCACAACTGATGTGGGGAACACTCATAGCACGAAAATAATGCAAAATGCGTTGTACGGCCAGTTTCCAATGCCATGTTTCTTTCACCGTATCCCTACTGATATCGTATTATGTTTACCTAAACCTCGTAGAAAAGAATTTCTTCTATTGTGATCATAACGTTTTTCGGCGAATCCTACCCCCGCCCAAAGCCACCCTTGACGTGTATTTATGAAATGTATGTAACGTAAAGGACGCTCAAATCTTCTGCTTTATATAATGAGCAGCAATCTGAGATACGTGAAGCTTGGTACGCATTTGCTTGAAATGAACGACCAAGCGTTTGTCCACACTGCTCAATAAGTAACAGGTCGATATACATTCCGAATGGCTTCTTTTTTCTGCAGTGGAATTCGCAGCTCATGTAGGGGATGTAAGATGCGTGCGAATCGGACGCAAGACAGCCGGGGTGCTAGTGACCGGTGGCGATGACAAGAAGGTTAACGTTTGGGCCATTGGAAAGACTACTGCAAGCTTTGTAAGTGTTTCTCCTGTGGGGCTAACGACGGGGCTATACATAAACACCATGACCTACGCCCTTGGTTCACGTAGAGTTTAACCGGTCATCAGTCGTCTGTGGAAAGTGTATCTTTCGACAATGATGAGATGGTGGTTGCGGCCGGAGGCTCAAATGGGAGCATCAAAGTATTTGAGCTGCAGTCAGGGAGAGGTGAGGAGAAAGGTGTGCAGCGGAAAGAGTAGAGTGGGCATGTCATCCGGGCAGCACTCACTGCTTCCAAAGTGCCAGTGTGCACGGCCCTTGAGGCATACCCATACTCATTGCATTGACGTTATTTTTCGTCTCCACGAACCGGGGCCATTTTTCATGTCTCCCATTCCTTCTACGGACCGTAGTCCCAGCGCAATATCTTTGGAAATTCATGTCTCTATGTGTTCTCATCTGTGATCTTTTGCATCCTGGCGTTGGTCATCCCTTACTTCTGGCCCTGCATCTCTGGCTGATGAGCAGTTACCAAGAGTTTGTCGGGTCATAAGAGCAACGTCATGTGTTTGGCGTGGCATCCGTATGATTCCACCATCATCTCCGGTTCCATGGACACCAACGTCAAGCTCTGGAACCTGCGTGACAAGGAGGCCATAATGACCCTCAAAGGGCACAACGCTGGCGTGACCCACGTGCGATACAGCCCCGATGGTAACTGGGTGGCGTCAGCCTCGAGCGACGGCGCTGTCAAGGTGCGTCGCATGGGCGTCAATTCATGGGCATTTAATAGAGCTTCAAAGCGGAGCTAGCAATTACTAAGCAATACCTGCATTTCGCTATATTACGTTCCATCTAGTTCTCGTTCCTCGTCCCAGAAGCGGGTCCATCAAATTTGCAAGGTGCTTACAGGATGCCACGGACTGTTTGCCGGCGGTGTTTGGGACACAATGCCTGCAGATCTGGGATGTACGTGGGGGACGTCTAGTGACAGATTTATGCGCGCCAACGAAATACGAAATCACCGGCCTAGAGTTTTCTCCCACCGAGTACCTTTTGGCAACGTCGGCTCGAGATAAGGTGGTGCGCTTCTGGGACTTGGAAACCTTCACGAACATCGAGCAAACAACACCGGAGGCGACCCCGGTCCGGAACATCGCCTTCCACAGCGATGGCAGGTACATCTTCAGTGCAGTCCAGGTGCGTGGACGCCAGCAACCAAAGCGTTTACGTACTTATAGCCCCCCCCCTGTCCATCTAGGTTCTCGAGACTCTTACTGAGAGTATTACTCTATTGGAGTATACATTACGGGCATAATCATGCGACCACAAAAGGACGATATTTGCTCTGTTTGACTGGCTTTTGGCTTAAAACCCAGCAAAGTCCTCCCTGGTGTACTGTTGCCACACGGCAGGATGGTTGTAAAGTATGGTCAGTGGAGCCCGCGGAGCAGTATGATTACGTGGACGTGCCGTGGTACCGCGTGTCGGACTTGACGGTCAATACCCACCGGGGTTCGCAACGCCTCATAGGATGCTCTTTCAACTCCACGATGGTCGGCCTTTTCTATATCACACTCCGCAATGTGCGGCCATTTAACGAGGACCCCGACTTCATGGCGCGCGAAAAACATGACGCTAGCATTGACGGGAATCCATACTCCGGGGTGGGTGCGTCACGAAGCAACCTGGCGGCCGTGGCTGCTGCGGCGCAGCTGCCTCCGGAAGCCGCCATGCGTCGGGCCAGCCTAAACGACAGTGCAGCGTCGACGCACAACGGTGGCGGGAGGCCCTCTAGCGGCGGCATTGTAGCTGGACAGCCGAGCAGCGGGGCTCGGGCATCGGATCGTGGCGGAGGGTCTATTAGCGCGGGACGGATGAATCCATCGAGCCAGTCCGCTGGTGCGCAGCCAATATTGCCTCCCGTCAGCTTGTACGCGCCGACGGGGTCATCAGGTTCGGGTAGCAATCGGTACGCGGGCAGTTCAGCTGCCGCGAGCCAGGACCTCGGGGGGGCAGGCGACAGCGGTGCATTAGATCATGGCTTGGCAGCCCGCGCGGCTTCTGGGCAGGCGGCCGGTGTGCGGGCGCCGATGGTATCGGTTGGCGTGGGCGTCGGGGACAGCTTGCTGCGCGGGCAGCTGGACTCGGGACCAGACTCGTCCCGTGTTCTGCAGCAACAGCAACAGGCCCCGCGGCAACGGCCTTACAACGACCGACAATCACGGGATCCGCCAGCTGATTTTCCTTCGTACCCGCGGATGCAACCATCGCGTATGGATTCACCGCCTGATCCGCATGGTGGCGCGGATCAGCGATACCCTTGGCAGTCAGGCGGGGCCCAGGTTGCTGCAGCTGTGGGGCCTTCTGGCATGGACCGCCGGGGGGGCAGCGGTTATGATAATAACGGAGGCGGTGGGGTGCAGTACGCCTGCGTGTCTTCAGACTTAGATGCAGTCGCCGCGCTACAGAGCAAACATCCTATGTTTGCCTCGGCGATGAAAAAGCGAGCACACGCGCTATCACTTGTCCGAAACTTCGTCGCTAAGGCTGACTGGCGTGGCGCCATCAGCTGCGCGCGCCGCTGTGATGAAAATGCGGTGTTTGCGGACTTGCTTGCAGCCATGCACGAACGGCGTGACGCTTTTAACTTGGACATTGTGGGCGAGGTAAGAAGAGCACAAAAGGCCAAAGCCGCAAGGCCGTGTATATATATGCTAAAATTTGCGTTCGTTCTACGTGTATGCGTACAACATATGGCGCCATAACGAAAGGTCGGAGGTGCGTCCTTACGTTCTGGCCTTTGCAGGTCGTCTCTGTCGTGGAGGTTGTAATGTCCCTATCTTCGGACAGGCAAGTCCAGGTGGGTCTAGACGTCGTCGCGCTGCACGTGCGCTTCTTTGGCCCAATCATCCGGGAGCTCTGCTCGCCCGCAGCACGTGGCGTGGGAATTGACCTGAGCTTTGAGGAGCGGCGGGAGCGTGCCAACAAAGCAAAGCTGGCGCTTCAAAACCTGGTGCCGCGGCTCAACAGGCTTGCGAAGCAAAGCGACACCCTTGGAGTCCGCGCGCAGGAACTGGCATCGCAGCTGGCTCAGCTGTAATGTTGGCCAAGGGGTGGGGGTGGGGGTCCGCTCTCTCAAATGGAGGCACCGGACCTGCAGCCATATCGCTTGCATCCTTGAGTTACGTAGCAGAACAGCTGCTGGGGAGGTTATGTGGCTATGTAGCGCGTTCATGATCACGGACTGGTTAAACACGGATGCTAATCTCAGATTTGGTCAGGGTGGGTTTTGTCCTTTCCTCCCCTCTCGCCTCGTTACCAGGTGGTTTGCGCACACGAGGCCAGTGCAGGTTAGGGAAGGTGGCCCAATGTTGGTTCCAGCGATATCTAGCAATGCCTGGCTGCATCCAATCTTGTAGGCCCTGCGATAGAATGCTTCTTACGTGCATAGGATATGATATAACTTTTGTGTCTTCGGGCGAGTGGGCGAGTGCGCGTGTCGTGGCGATCCTGCATCTTGGCGTCAGTAGTGAGTAGTAAAAATGCTCGGGACGAAGCGGGATTATTTTGGTGCATGCCTTGACATGCACAGCCTTGAACATGTGCTGAAACCGTGCTGATAGCACGCAATTGGTATCCTTGGAGCTGCCGTCCTGCATCGTTTTTAACGTCTGCGTTTCGGATTATCCTGGAAGACCACAGCCGTAGTAGGCCATGGCCACCCTGGGCCACCGTCTCGAGCACGTGTTATGCAGGTTAAGCTGAAGCGGCCGGGCCTGACATGATGTACCACACTGCCTGCTTCGCCCGAACCGCGTTAAGCTGTGGCCGAAATTAACTACATTGCTAAACTTCATTGTTGAGATAACCCACATCATTGCGTTAATGCATTATGCACAGGCGCTCTAAAAATACGACCGTTACGATAAGGTCTTCCTTAAGACACTTAGCATGTGTTCGCACCATGTGGACGCCTTTTCGTTACAAAGCCCTAGTTGCGATGTAAACACTCGTACCCAACATGTTCACCTGCCCATGAGGCTGACCTGGGCTCGCTGTAAATCTACGTCACCGGTCGCGCGGTCATAAGTGTGGACTAAAACTTTAGCAGGGTCATACGCTGGCTAATTTACATTATGCATCTAACAGACGAATGTATCCGACTAATCAGACGACGCCCTAACGCAAATTATAGCTGACTTTTATTCCCGCTCAACTCTCATTCGTAGGCGCGGGTCATCTCCATCTTCGCGTCCGCTAAGTTGGGATAGGGGATAGGGGATTCCTTTAAGTTTCGAAACCACCTCATTTAACCTAATTCCCTGCTCCCACGTGACACCAGCGTGTCGAAGCATATGGGCGGCTGTCAGCTTACTTTATACCTGTGACAAAGAATACGTGACAGCTCAAGTCTATGTCCTCGTCCAAGTTGTGGATTTATATACCGTTAGTCGTCTGAGCCGTACTGGTCGTGACTCATAACGTTCATGCGGCCTCTGAGGCATGATAGGTGGAGTTTCATTACTATCGCGATGCAGTATGAAATAGAAGGATACCATGTCACGTTACCAATGAAACCTATTCGCGTTTAGAAACTCGAATTTTCAGGCTGGCATAAAGCAAGCGTGGGTTCGCCGCTCACGTCTTTGTCTGGCGTTTGCTATGAAGTATTCACTTGACTAACTACCGCTATTATGGGTAGCCGGTGCGCTGTCGTGTCACGCCGTTCACGCCAGGACAAACACTATAAAGTGACTAGGGTGCCTGGGACGGAGCAACAGCCACGGTGGACCTACCCCTATCGAACGAATAGGACTTACTATTCATGCCTGAAGTAGAACCGGACGCTCTTGTAGCCGCGGTGCTCCATCATCAGCCGCTGCAGAAACTACTCCGGGCCGGAGCCGATCCCACAGTCCGCGACCAGGCGGGCCTGACACCACTTCATCATGCGGTATTAGCCGGAAATGTAGACGCGGTCGGGGCGCTCCTCGATCATGCCTGCAAGCGCACCCGTCCGCTCAGGAGGGCCGGCGGCGACCCGTCGCGACTTCCGGGCTCTCCATGGGACTTGGCCACCGCCCCGGGCCCGCTACCCTCCCGCGCATCCCCTCTACATCTTGCTGCGGAGCGTAGCGACAGCCTGCTCCGACTTATTCTAGGTCACAACAGTCTGAACTGCGTGGCGGCGTCATTTCTAGGCATCCCGATCTCCACCCGCCCGCAATCAGAGCTATTGCACCTGCGCGACGCACGCGGCTGGTCGCTCTTACATTATGCGGTCTCTCGTGCAAACCTTTCGACTATGCGGCAGCTGCTTCCACACATGGGCGCCAATGCCACCGAACTCGGCACCAATGGTAGCAGCCGCAGCAGCAGCGCCGGTGGTGCAGCGCCGCCACATGCTGCCCACCACGCTCCGCAACACGCCACATATGGCGTCAACGTGCCCGACGCATTCGGACGCACTGCCCTGCACCAGGCTGCGGTTCTGGGCCACGCCGATTGCTGCCGGCTGCTGCTCAAGGCTGGCGCTGATCAGTCCCTCACCTCAGCCCCGCCGGAGGCCGCCCTGCCTCTGCACCTGGCCGCCAGCGGCAACCACACTTCCGTTATTGAGGTCCTTTTCCGCCACGCGGTCAACCAGAACGGCTTTCGCGCAGCGCAGTCCGTACTGCTTCGGCCGAATGCAGCAGGCCTCACAGCGCTTCATGTTGCCGTGCAGCACGGCGCTGTTGATGCAGCACGCCGGTTGTTGCTTCTCGTGTTTCCCTTTGATACCCGAGGACCACTAGGCCGTACCGCCCTACACCTCGCGGCTTTGCTTGGAGATACACCCATGATCAATATGTTGCTCGGGCACTCCACACCACAACAACACCAGCTGCGGGACGCAGAGGGCTTCACTGCCATGCACCTGGCCGCCGCAACCGGTCGTTTAGAGTCGCTTCGGGTGCTGGCCGCCGGTGGCTGTGGCGTGGATGTACGTGCGGAGGCAGCTCCGCATGCACCTTCGGGCTGCGAAGGTTGGACACCGCTGCATTGCGCCGTTCGCCGTGGTGACGTTGCGGTGATCGAGCTGCTGGTTTCGGATCTGGGCGCCGACCCACATGCCAAGGACGCTGGTGACCGAACACCTTACGACCTAGCGGTGGCCGTGGCAGGTGATGCCTCACCTTCAGGCAGCAGCGTCGTGGGCTCAGGCAGCGGCATTCACAACCTAGATGACGCGCACTGGGCGACAGATGCGACGGCTACGGAATCGGAGGAGGGTAGCCGTGAACGTGCCGCCTCCAGTACAGCTCGTGGCGGCAGCAGTGCCGCAGCGACGGCGATGGTGGTTGATCCGCTGCAGGGCCCCAGCGGACTCACTGCAGGGATGCTCGGCTTCAATGGCCCCGTTGGCAGTGGTACTACCCGCCTGGACGAAGCACAGGCACTTGCGGTGCTGCAGACCTTCATCCGGCTGCTGCATGAACCCGTGCAGCGCAGCAAAGCGCTGCCGCCCTCACTCATTAGCACGCTAGGCGGCGGCATTAGCACACAAAGCCCTGGCGGTGGCGTGTCGCTGCCGGCGGCAGCGACCTCGGCGCTGGGAAATCCGCCGCGCATGATGTTTGCCGGCGTCACCTGCGAGTCCAGCGGCGGCGGTTCCCCTATGAAACGCCTAACGGTCACCGGTTTGGACGCAGCAGCTGTTCCGCCCGGGTCGTCAGAGGCTCTCAGGGTGATGCCGTCAGGGTTGGCCACCGCGCCGGAGTTACCCGTGGATCGGGGGGCACGTCCGGCGCCGAGGCAGGCGCCACCTGAGGGACGGGGTACCCCGGATGGTCAGGCGCACCCGCCGGTCGGTGGGTTCCCCGGAAACAACAACCGGCCGGCTGCTGCTGCAGCACCTGCCATCCTGGTTGCGCCTGAAGCCATTTCAGCAGCCGCGGCCACCGGCAATGCAGCTGCGGTGCTGGGCAGGGAGTGGTCCCCGGTCACTGCGCCATTGGTGAATGGGGTGGCTGGGAAGGCAGCACTTCAAGCGAATATCCGACCTCCGGGATATGGCGCAGCGGCTCCCGTTGCCAAGGTGGCCAAGGCGGATGGCTGCGCGCACTGCCAGGATAGCGCCCTGCTACCTTCACTTGACCCGCGAGAACCGCCTCACGTCGGCAATGGCGCGGAGGAGGCTTCCTTGATGGCCGTTACTTACGGCGCACAAATGCTGACGGGGCCCTCAACAACCCCGGCCCGCGCGTCACCGTTCGCTAAGCCACCTGCCAAGCGCCCTTCACCATTCCTTAAGGCCTCTACCGCTGCCACCGCTCCTGGCGTCCCTGCCGGCGCTACGGCCAGGGCTACCTCAAGTGGTGCCAATGCTGCCACGATTGTAGCCCCCGATGCTGATCGCAAGGAACAAATGACCGTGACGGTGGTTGTGGGGGAGGCAGCTGCTGCCAATGGCGACACTGTAGGGCACCGAGTTGCTGCTCCTTGTGCTACAGCCAATGTGGCACCTGATTCTGCATCTACTGTCCGCAACAGCGTCATGGCTGCCATACGGATTGAAGTGGGCCCGACCGGAGCAGTGTCCCCAGGACCCGTCGATGTCGTGGACCCTAGTCCTCCTGTTCCCCCCCCCGCTGCTATTAAGCGGTCACCCTTCGTCACATCTGCTAAGATGTCACCCTTCGGCGCTGCGGCGGCTGCGCGGCGGACCCCGGTGGCAACTGCAGCACCTCAGCTCAACCCACAGCCTCAGCAGCAGCAGGAGCGACATCCCGCAGATACTAGTACGGCGGCATCAGGCACTTCCATTGTGATGGGAACTGCCGCGGCGGCGGCGGCGGTTGAGGCGGAGGTCCCCGCAACTGTAACCGTAATTGCTCCAATGCCGGCTGCTGCCGTGGTGTCACCGCCTGTGGTGGAGACGGCGGCGACAGCGGCGGCGGCGACAGCGGCGGCGGCGACAGCCATGTCTGGCGACGGAATGGCCACTGTAGCATCCCTCATTGAAGCAAGTCCACCTGGCGGCGACCAGGAACAACCTCGATGGTCTGTTGCGCCGTTCTCCACATCGGCTGCAATGCAGCCGCAGAACACCACCTTTTCCAACGGCCTGCCAAACGGGGCACCGAGCGATCTCGCCCAATCATTGTGTGTGGTTTCCGCCATCAACAGTCCGTGTGGGTATTCGGCGTTGAACCGCGCTATCTTGCTGCAGCGCCATGGGCTGGTGGATGCGCTGCTGGGGACGCTTCCGCCGCAAGGACACCTCGGTGGCGTGCTGGTGCTGGGGGGAACGCCGGCGGGCGGTGGCCGGCCGGCGGCGGCCACAGTGACGTACAATGCGGCCAACATGAGCGTGACAGGCGCGGTGAGTTCATGTTACGCGTGCGTCAGGTTTAGGGGTGTGTATGAGCTGGATAAGCAGCGGCGTTATTGAAGAATGACACATTTTCAACTAGATCGCAAAGCAATCGCAAATAGCAGACTGAAGGACGAGTGGCGGAACTCCCCAAGCTGCTTAACACAACGTAGGCTTATTAAGCTGGTCATCGTTACATGCACTAGTTATGTAACTGGTACCTCGTGAGATTGACGGCATGTGGCCGTTGAGTGCCGGCCGCAGCTGGCTGTTGTTGGACTCGTAAGGATGAGGTGACAACAGTTAAAAGACACTGCCCATGCCTTTGGTCCATGTCCGGCTCCCCATGCCCCACTGCCAGGCGCTCTTGTCAGTCCACGGCGGCCAGAACCTCTCACCCTCGCAGTCCCAGCAGATGCCCCTGGCGCCGGCGACTTCCTCCTCTGAGGCAGTCGACAACGGCGCCGGTGGCCAGCGGCCCGTCCAATCGCGGGCGCTTGTCACCCGCGCCGCAACGAATCCCACTGCGTTGGTATCAGCGTCACCACCGGTGGCGGCGGCGGCGGCGGCGGCGCCAACGCCGCCGGCGGTGGGTCCATCCATCCGGCCCCAGACGTCGCCGCGGCATACCCCTTCCCACATGCAGTTGCAACTGCGCCAATTAAATTGCGTCGTGTGCCACTCACCCGCTGCGTCGGATGGGGCCGGCGGCACGGTCGCTGACATGTCAAGCCGCAGGGCACCGCCGCTGCTGCCACTAGGGGGTCCCTCCGTTGCAGCGCGGTCGTTTACGGCCAGTACAGGGACAGGTACCGCCCTGATCCCCGGACTGATCCAATGGGACGAGACCAACGAGGTATTCCGTACACAGCCCCCGAACCATACCAGTCGGGCGTGGCTTCATTGGCCGGGTGAGCCGGATCCGAGCACGGGCTGGCTGGTGGCGGAGCTGGTGGTAGTAGAATCGGGTGAGTGTGGTGTGCAGACGGTGTTTATATGTTTGTGGAGAAGTGGCACGCTCGGTGCGTTTTGCCACTTTGCCCCAAATGGTCTTGCACCATTTGTACCGCCCGCTGCAATGCACCCCTGCGGCGCGTGCCTTGAAACCCATTTACTCCGGGCCTCCTCTTTCAGTTGCTTCCACCGGCACTTTCCCCTTGCAGCTTTAGTGATTCCTTTCCCATGACAGGAATTGCAGGTTGGCTCAGGCGCATAAGCTTCTTGATAAGGTACCCAAGTATCTGATCAACGAGTAGCACTAGAGGCATGAAACCCGGGCCCATCGAAGATTTGTGAAAAATTGTGTTGTTGCGGTCATGGGGGGCATATGAGGTTGATGTACGCGTAAACCTGCTGGGTCCGCAGGTTCCGCTGGTGGACACGTCTGGTTGGGCCTGGGCCCTCCGCCAGATGTACTGGCCGCGGCGTCAAGTACATGCAATGGCACCACTAATGCCTCGGCCGGTGCATCGAGCGCAGCGGCGGGCGGGAGCGCCGTCACCGGCTTGGCAACGAAGGGGTCTAGCGTGGCGGCGTCAGGGATGACGCGTGTGGCGACGGCGACGTCAGGAGCGTTGGGTCCTGGCGGTGCACCGTCGGGCCGTGCCGCTGGAGGCGGCGCGCCGCCGCTGATTCCCGTCGCGATGTGTCCTGTGATCAATCACCGGAGCACTCATGTGGCTTGTCTCCGTGATGGTCAGGCGTTCCGCGGCGGCATTCAGGCGGCGGATCTTGGTGCTGCGACTCGACTGGAAGCCCGCAACGGTGACACCGTGGCGCTGTTCTGGAACCGCCGCGGCCGCAGCGTCGCGTACACTCTCAATGGTGGGTGGGTGATGAGGATCGTGACGTGTCTTCACATGAAGAGTTATCTGCAATATAGCTCCGGGTGGTTTACACCAACAAGATGAGATTGCCAACCTCGGACTGACCTGACCCATGAGAGCCAAATGGAGCCTTAGTTGGAACGACAGAACACAGGCCGTGTTCTTCTTTGCATCCGTAATTCGAGCTACAGGGACATAGCTGAAATTGCAGAAGGGGCCGCCTCGTATTTCGCGTTTCCTTGCCTTGACTCGCCTCGTCAGCTGCGTGCATGCTCCAAACGCCCCATGCCCTCAACGCCCCATATCATCAACGCCCCATGCCCTCCTGCAGGTCGGTACTGCGGCCGCCTCTCAGGGCTCCCGGTTAACGCGCAGCTAACGCCCCTGGTGGGTCTGCAGTGCGCCGGGTTCGTGTTCAAGTGGCGTTGTTGCTCGCGTGTCGGAAATGGTGGCAGCGGCCCACCAGAGCCATACACCTGCCCCACTTGCACCTCCAACATTGACGGCATGCTCATCCGAGAACAAATGCTACATGAAGACCCAGAGACACCGTGGCTGTGCAAGGTACGGTGTACGACATGAGTGTGAGATGTAGGATGACTAGACGATGCACCATCTGTGTAAACGGGTAGAGCTCTTTCCTGTGGGGGAAAAGGGGGGACGGAAGTGGAGTGAGCTAGCGCCTCCTGGTACTGGTGCTGCTGGTGTTCCTGTGCTTGTTCTGTTACTCTTACCATTTCTGGTCTCCTGCTCCGGCGGAAAAAAATTGGGTTGCTTTATCCTGGCTATTAACTAACTCCTGCAATGCTTCCCTTTGACTTCTTAAGGAGCTTCCTTTATAATTTGTTTACAATATGTCCCCTGCTGGTGTTCCCCTGTCCTCTACTTTGCCGCCCCCCCGCCCCGCCGCAATGCCACCCGCCTGCGTCCTTCAGCCTTCCATGACCAGCCTGCACTTCGCGGCCTGGTCTGGCAACGTGCGTGTGCTGCCCCAGCTGGTTTGTGCCAAGGGCTTCTCCCCTGAGGAGGTTGATGTAGATGGGTGGACGCCGCTGCACTTCGCCGCTCTGGCCGGGCACGACGAGGTGGTGCGACTGCTGCTGTCTCTCAAATGCCCACCAGACAAGAAGAGCAAGTACGGATCGACACCCGCCATGCTGGCAGGTAAAGGGCGGCAATTATGCTGGCGCAATCCCTTGGTGAAATCCCATTAATCGTGATATCCCACTACCCTATTACCCAATGCAAGCACTGGCATGCGCGCAACGGGTTTAACGGTCCTTAGCATGCCTGGCCGGGCAAAGCGTTGCGCCAGCCACCTGACGTGCCGGCTGGCTTCTCCAGTAAGCATCTTTAATTTTTGTTAGAATGCCTGAAGCTATATATATATATATATATATATATATATATATATATATTGGTTTGCTTTCCATCCCTTGCCGCCACTGCCAATTTGGGCCCTCGCAGCCAAGTACGGACGCAGTCCCGAACATGTTACGATCGTGCGGATTCTGTCTGACGTGGGCGCCGTACTGGACTTACGAGACCCACGAGGCCGTACCTTGCTAATGCTGGCGGCGCGGGCGGGCAGCCTAGCGATGGTGCAGCTGCTCTTAGAGCGTGGTACGTAAGCAGCCCTACTTCCCCTCGCGCGTGTCCCTTATGTTTTTAAAGGCTGACTGAAAACGCTTAGCCTGGCTTCGCCATGATGCTCTTTGGGGGAAAACCCAGTGTGATGTGGTAGCCGTGCTGTTACGGACCTGTGGCGGCTGTGAGAAGGACACAAAATTCCGTCCGTTACATCACCTAACGTGAGCCTAGTAATTTAATATTTGCGGTCACTTGGGGCATTATGTGTGGCCGTATGTACCGTATGTTTTCAGGTCTGGACCCCTCCGCCACGGACGCGTTGGACCGCGAGGCGCAGCAGTACGCGGGCCAGCATGCGGCAATCTTTCGCTTGCTTCGCAACGCCCAGGCTGCGCAGCGCGCTGGGGCGCGCAAGGGCAAGCGACGGCAACACGGGCATCAGCACAATGAACAGCAGCAGCAGCAGCAGCAGCAGACGGCCGCCATAGCTGCCACCGCAGCTGGTGCTGGCACCCAGACCGTCATTGCACCGGCGACCGATCTGGACGGACACGAGGAGGAAGGGGAAAGCGAGAAAGACAGTAGCGCGACGGTTAGCGGCCGCGATAGTAGTGATGACAGCAACGGTACTGATGTTGAAGGTGGCGGCGCAGGGCGCGGTCGCGATGTGGATGTACAGCACCTTCCGATCCTCGCGGAGCGCTGGCGTGTGGGCGCAGGGCAGCTGCTCCGCGGCCGGCTCATTGAGCAGGGCGCGTTTGGGGCCGTGTTCGAGGGCACTTGGTGCGGGGCGCGTGTAGCAATCAAGCAGGTGATGCGGCGGCGCCACCCGGGCCCGCAAAGCATGGCTGGCGTAGGCAATGTCGGCAGCGAGGGGGAGGAGGAGCCAGAGGTGGTGCGCGAGGCCCTCTCACTGGAACGCGAAATCGCTATCTTGGCAGCGTTGCCGCCCCATGAACGTATCGCTCGCATGTTAGGCAGCGTGAAGCTGCCTGGGGATGGCTTGTGCTTGGTAATGGCCTACTACCCCCACACACTGCAGGTGCGAGCGGCCATGTAGCTTTCCTTCCACTTCTCATGGGTGATGTGGTATGTGGTATTTGGTATGCGCCTTGTGCATAAATCTGGTCTTGGACCTCCGGTAACAGTTCCTGGTTCCCCGATGTGTTTCACTTTGCGCCGCAACCTACTGTCATCGCCTTCACCTGCCCGCTGCCACCGGCACAATTTGCGTCGTGCGTCCTTTACAAAAGGAAATGCTGTGTCTACTGTTTTGTTTTTCCGCACGCTCTCGTGTCCATGCGGCTGATAGTCAGGTTTCTGAACGCCGGACTGGGCTGATGGGCTGCGCAGCAGCGGCAACCAGTGCAACCGTTGGTCCTAGATGTGCCCCAGAAGTGACGGTGTTTTCGCCGCATCCTGTCGTCCCCACAATGTTGCGGATTCGCTTGTTTCCTGCAGAGCATCATGCAGTCCGAGCGGCTGCGCAGGAGCTGGCTGACGCCCTCGAGGCGAGCGGCAATTGCCAGGCAGCTAGCGGAAGGCATGGCGTTCCTCCATGGCCTCCCCGGCCCGCGGATCATTCACCGAGACTTGAAGCCCAATAACGTCCTGCTGGAGGCCGCGCCATCGCTGGGTGTTAAGGCAAGTGCATCTGTTCATGTAATGTTAAGGGCCACCGTGAAGTTGGCTGTCTCCCTATCCGCTTTGCTATATCTGGAATGATGCGCTCTGCAGCCGCCCGGGCCAATTACGAACTACCGACACGGTACTGCACTTGCAGATATGCGATTTTGGGCTGAGCCGTATCCTGGCGGGCAACGACGTGCAATCCAGCAGCGCGGTGGGGCACGCATTTTGGATGGCACCTGAGCTGCTGCGCGCCCAGCCCTACGATGAGAAGGTTGACGTCTATTCGTACGGTAAGTCACCAGTTCGAAAGAAGGCCACGGAGTGATTCCAGAGTATGCCTTTGTGTCCGGCGGCGCATTGACAGCCAGACCTACGTCGTGGCGGATCTGTCGCCCTGATGTGGCCTCGGCTTCTTTATTTGATGTATCCGCCGCTATTGCAAGGCCTCGCCTGTTCCCTGTTGTTTATTTTCCTATTACGTGTCATCCTTTCCGCCTCGTGCCTTGTTGCATAATGGTGTCTCCTGCTCACCTCCTTCGACCCTCACGGCAGGCGTCATTTTGTACCAGTTGGCATATTGGGTAGATGACCAGCTGTACGGCGGACTCAATAAGGCCCAGGTGGACTTCCAGGTCGTGCATGGCATCCTGCGGCTGCAGGATCGCTTGCCGGGCGGCATTGATCCGACTGTGCAGGCGTTGGTGCGCGACTGCGTGGATGAAAGTCCCAGAAACAGGCCATCTATGTCGCAGGTGCTTGATCGTTTATCCAGCGTACGCGAGCTCTCGCAGCCAGGCCACGGCAACGTGCCGATGCACTCTACGGTGGTGGCTGCAGCGGCCGGTGCGCCTGGGGAGGTGCAGGCTAGGGCGGCTGGGGGTGGTACTGCGGCTTTCGGAGGTGATCCCGAGCATCTCCGGCCGGGCTGACAAGGTCAGCCGGGATAACCTTGCTTGCTGCTTAAAAAACTGACAGAATATTCTTCCAGCGCTCGCTTGGTGGCGGGGTCGCTGCGTGTGCGGGAGGCCGTAAAGTTTATGTAGTCCGGTGCGGAGTGGGGTACAACCTAAAGTAGGGTGCGGTGTGGAGCAGAGGTGTAGCGTTGGCGAAACTCGTGTGTATCTATCTCATTGTGCTGTATGTTGTTTGGTTTTATGCTGTGTTATCGCGTTGTGAAATGGCGCGACCAAGCGTCACCGTTTTCTTCTTTCTCGTCTCGGTATCTTTCCGGCCGAGGATTCTGTGCTTGTCCGCGGGGGCCGCGCATATGCGCGTGCCAACGTGACCATGCAGGCATGTCCCCTTGCGGTGCTTGCTTACTTCTAATGTCGCCTTACGGTGGTTGTTGGGACGCATATTAATGCCTCTCCACAGTCCAGAAATTTTGGACGTGGAGGGCTGACTGTAGCTAGTGTGGTGCACAGCTATTGAGTGCATCTTCTGTTGCTATCACGTCATCACTGATGAATCGACGCTCAGACGAGAGCACTACCCCGGTGATGCATGACACTGCTGGACGGTAACGTCATCATCTGTTATGTCTTCCGTGGAAGTATTTGACAGGAAGGTACAGAGACAGCGTCATGGTGGTCCGTTTCCTGGGGATTTAAGCAGCGTTATGCAGGGTAAGGGGCATGTTTAAATGGCAGGCGGCCCACAGATGAAGGCTTAGCTTCAGAGGTGTACGGAGGTGCAGGCTTCTGTCCTTGCCATTTGGGAGGGGGTCGGCGTCGTGTGAAGTGTGTGTTTGAGGCCGGGGGAACTTATATGGCGATCTTTAAGGCCCTAAGGAACTTTCTGAAGCATATGCTTCAACAACGCAACGGCCATTTGAAGGCTCGGCTCAGTTATTATTTTAGAGGGTCAGGTTCTGGGTGCTGGCTTGTGTCTCGTCTGAGATATGCATATGTCCGAAGGGTTGGACAGCAAGCTTAGACTGCATGCGTGTAGGTTATGCGTGGGCATTTCCGAGCAAGGGGGTATCTCCCCTGTTTTCGAGCTTTCAGGCTCTAATAGCTGCGGATGATTTCCTAGGTTCCAGATAGCATGACACTATGTAAAGATACTGGGTGTTTACATGATCGTACAGTATAAGTACAAAAAAATGAAAAATGCTCAAGCTGCTGCGTACGTCACTTCAACTGCCTCCGGTAGCAGTGTGTGCTAACGAGATGCACTCCAGTTTCAAGAATCTAACGATGCTGAACCTGCATCCAACATCCATATCCCTAGGATTAAGAGGTGCCATTCTCGGCAACTCCAGCGGGTTTACTAGCCTCGCTGCTATTGGGAAGCCGGCCCTGCCCGCGCATGACGGCACAAAAAACCAATCATACGCTACCACAGATGCAACCCCTTATATATATAAATCAGTTTCCGTCTGTAAGGTTTCCGAGCCATCTGGAACTCCCTGCTGTCCTTCAGAACCTTAAGCGGGCAACTCCCGCGGGTTCGTGGCCTGCCGAATAATTTGAAGGACAGCTGCGGAGACATAGGAAAGGGCGCGGCAAAGTTGAAGACTGTACTAAAAAGAAACGGGAAGAAGTACAGCGTTGCAATTCAGCAAACATTCAAGAATAATGGACCCACCTGAACCGATGACAACGAAAATGAAGAAGCCCAGCATCAGAGGGCCAACAGGCAACTTGCTGGCCCTTTTCTGCAGGAGAAGAACAGAAGCGCACAAGATCGGTACCGGCGCGCACTGAGGACGCGCTGAGCCTATCTGGCAACATTCAATGCAAACCTGCTTTATCTCGTCCGTCACCCCACGCTTATGGACGCCTTGGTGGAACTTGCCACTCTTGGCATTGGCAACGCGCTTGGACACAGTCTGCGGTGCATTCCACAAGCTGAGAGTAAATCAACATTTAGACCTCGCATTATGCAATAAACCCAGATTTGGGAACAGACTGACCATTGTCGTCTTAATGAAGTTGAAGGAGACAAAGGAGAACGATAAGCTCAGGCCAGAAAAATTATATTTAATCTATCTAAGGACTACAAAACGAAATATAGGAAATTTGCCATTTTTGACTACTAGTAACTTGTGGGCCCGTCGGACGTGTCCCGTTGTACGGCGTCTACGACTATCGGCTGTTGCGAAACGACGGTCACAGAAACCCAGAGCAAGTTTTTTTATTCTCCTTGCAGGCTTAGCGATGTATTGGAACCTGTGATGCGCGGAGTGCCCTCATACAGATGCAACGGACACGGATGCATACTGTTGCACCTGTTTGGATGCATCATGCTATTACGGCGTCTAGTTGGCACAGCAAAATTTTCTAAAAAACTTTACCAATGTTTTATGCGAGGGCTAAGTAGGCAACGTAGCACTGGCTATGGAAAAGTACGAGAAGTGTGATTTGACGATCGCGATAAAACGACCATCACTCTTACTTATGCATCAGATGATAAAATTAGAGGTGCAGCCTAGCCTTAACACGAAGACTTGGGTAACCTTGAAAATGACATTGTGAATAGAATGACACTGGTGGCTACCTAACACGGCGACCCGTGTTTTGGGGGCCAGGGTCCATAATCGCTTCCATGTCACACTATCCATCAGGCCACATCGAACAAGTAATCGTTAAATTACGCACAGACTGAAACCCGTATGCATCCCAACGTGTGCTATGTAGTCCATTCAACACAACTCTGCACGTCTTTCATGTAACGAGCTATGACTATGTAATCTGCTTTTGTATACATGCTTGTCCTGGTTTTACGCGTGCATTACTTTTTGAGACATCGTACAGGTCGTACCTCGTTTCCCTAGATACCACCACACCAGTCCTGTGGACCGGGTGTCTGTAGACACCACCATCGATTTGGATGTAAGCCTGGATGTGACATTTCAGTCCATGGATAACCTAGGGCCCAGGTAAGCAAGCTCGGATGCAGTACCAGACTTCCCTGCTTGTTTTGGCCTGCACCGTTCTCCTCCCTTGAGCACTGGTGACCGCTTTCTATGTCTGACCTTGATTCCCGCTGCTGGTTATCTGCCGGGTAGCGCACATCAGCATACCTCCGCCCCTAATGAAGCCCTGATAGGGGGATCATGGTTCGATATCCTGACATTCAACCCATCAACGAACACATGTTTGGGGACTACAGAATTCGGTCGCGAAACATTTTTCAACCAGCTTTACAGCGAAGTGCGGATCAGGTGACCGGGCCTTCAAAGCCCCTGTCGCAGGTTGATGCCGACGCATTCTTAAAAAGTTAAGAAATGTGTTTGGCGGTCATGCAAGAATATTGTTGATGCTCCAAGTACGAGACACCCGCCTGAAGAATATTCGCACCACCTGGAAGTCCGAGGCCCATTCCCGTCGCGTTTTGTACGGTGAGGGTGCATCTGGGTACGGTAAAAACTAAATTATTCAACGCCAGCACGCAACCCGTACATGTCCTTCTTGTGCAGCTTGTCCAGCTCCCTAGGACACCCGGCGATCATGTCTTTTCAAGAGCGCAACAAATAAATAGAAAAAGAGAAATCGGGCGAGGATATGAAGAGGAGGACCATGCACCAAATCAATACACGCGGATGAAAATACATACAAAAGGTTGACGTGCAGAAGGACCTAGAAGTACTCATGCTCCTACCAATTGGAAACAGGAGAAACACGAACCGGAACGGGAAAACGTCCGAGGGCCGCTCCTGAGGAGCCCATCATAACGGTTGCGCCCTGTATCGCAGAGTCCAACTAGTTGCGCGCAACAGTGCGCGAGTAAGAAGACATTCAAGCCAAGTGTCAACAGAGAAAAATAACCCAAACTTTCAGCGAGTCAAGATACACCCAAAATAAAGTGTTACGTGCTTAAAAGTTGGTAAAGGTTTCTTCATGGAGCAGGCCCAACGCCAACAGCCAATCGCGTAAATCTCTCGGCTTGTCTGCTGCTGTCCTACTTCACCAAACACGGTCACACGATCTAGTCACGCTGCGTACTTTTTTGCGGCTCTCTGTTCACAGTCCCTCATAGCCAAAATCAATTACTGGCCCTAAAGCCTGCCTCCTTATGCAAACCACGTCAAATGCCTTATAGTACGCTGCGAAGCTTTAGGAGTGCTCCGTGAGCGGTAAAAGCCATCAAAGACCGGATGCTGGCTGTATGACTCATTTGACCCCGCCGGTACCCGGTGTCGATCCACCCCGCATATGCATCCCAGACATTGCGCTGGATAAGCCCCCTGACGGAAACGAGCTTACGGACCCCGGCCCCACTTGTGAAGATAGTGCGGTCCCCTGCATCAGGGGAGTCCCAAACTCAGGCCATGACGGTGTCATTGCATTCCCCGCATTTGAATACGGCATAGCCTGCGCTGGCATGCCGTACATCTGCATCCCTGAAGTTGGCGGCGGCCGATACCCTTGCGGCATGTTCGGTGGCGGCATGCCGTACATTCGCATGCCGTAGGAACCCATGGAGGATGGATAATAGTAGCCGGGCGGGTAATCATACGGTGGCGGCGGCACGGTATTGCCATAGTAATTGGGCGGTATTGATACGGAAGATGGCAGGGGACCGCATATGCTGGGCGAGACGATGGTCGACTGACCCATGGTTCCTCGGGTCGAGCTGTGACGCTGCGGTGGGCCGTGTACCTCCTCCCCATCGTCCTCCACCTCCGCCGCCATGCTGCCTTGCTGACCAACCCGATAAGACCCCACGCCAACGAGCGCACCGCCGCCATTTGGTAGCAGTTGCTGCTGTTGTGGGGCACTACGGACAGGGGCTGTCTGTGCTACAGACACGCTATGTGTCGCAGAGGCTGACGACTTGCCGGACATGGCTGGCCTCGGTCCCAACGGTGCTGACGCCGCTGGAGCCGCCACCGGCACTGTCGCCGCCGCCTGCGGCAGTTTCCCAGTGACGGCAGCGACCGCGGTGCTGCCGCCGGTTGCACCATTACCAGCAACCACGGCACCACCGGGGTGGCCGCCGCCGCCGCCGCCCCCTGCCGGTGGCGGAAATAGCTGCCGCATGGCACTCGGACCCGGAGCCGGAGCCGACGCACCCATGCCGCCTGGAGCCGCGGCTATCATCTGCATCGGCACCGTTGGCGCCAGATCGCCATTTAAGCCCTCCGCGCCACGGCGGAGAGTCGCGGAGCCGACACCACCGCCACCGCCGTGTATGGGCGGCAGTGGCATTGTGTGGTGTGCTGTGGTTGTGTTCACCGGTGCAGATGGTGCCGGTCGCGCGCGGACGGGTGATACGGCACCGCTAGCGGAAAGGCCCATCGCGCCACGCTTATGTGGTAATGACATGGAGCCTCCGCCGCAACCACCACTACTGCCGCCGCCGGCAGCAGCTGCCGCAGGGGCTACCCCTGACGGACCGGTCGTGCCATGTGGGTATGCGTCCCCCCCCTGGCCCGGGGCCCCCACACTGTGCCGTGACTGCTGTGGGTACGGTGGGCACAGCGGGTTGAGAGCTGCCACTCCAGAGGCGGTTGGGATTGACGCGCTCGATAAGGGGTCACCGGCTGTCCAACAGTTCTGTGATACCGAAAGTGAAGGAAAGGGAGAGATATGAATGTTTAGAAAGGACACAAAAAGCAACAGCACCAGGGACCCGAATCCTTTTGGGTTGACCCTTCTATGTTGTACTGTTCAGCTGGGCACAACTCGACTCACCGCAGGTCGCATGCGGGGTTGCGTGGCGGCTCCACTCCCGGCCACTCCCTGTGCCTGTGCCTGTGCGTGCACTGCCGCTGCATGTGCATGCGCCACCTGCGCCTGTGCCGCCGCCTGAATCTGTTTGCTCCGTGCAAGGTCCATTCGCCGTTGCAGGAACTCCTGCGTAACTGCGCGCAGCTCCTGCCGGATCCCATCCACCGTAGAGCGGGGCAGTGGCAACGGCATGTCGTCCGCTGCGAACTGCTCGTGACAGGCCCGAGCAGCCTGGGATGCAGAAGGGCAGGAAGGGTTGCGGTGCGGAAACGTGAGCCTCGTACCTCGATCACCATGGACGCCTTTCGAACCGCACTTGACAGTAGATAGGTTAAGCTCTAGCCCCTAGGGGGCTTTCCATCACAAGACTAAATCACACATGGAGGCCGGCGGGACAGAACGGACTACTTGTGCGCATTTGTCGGAGCACAAAACCAGGACAGTTTGTAACCGTGAACTAACATCACCGGAATGAACTAATTTAATATAAATAGTATAGTATACTACATTATGCTATGCTATACAATGCTATGCTATGGTATGCTATAGCATTGTATGGCATAGCATTGTATGGCATAGCATATCATAGAAAAGCATATTATAGCATAGTGTAGTACAGCATAGTATAGTATAGCATAGTATAGCATAGAATAGTACAGCATAGTATAGCATAGTGTAGTATAGCATAGTGTGGTATAGCATAGTGTAGTATAGCATAGTATAGCATAGCATAGCATAGTATAGCATAGTATCGATCCCCCTACTTCCCGCACAGGACCCGAACCCATGCACAGGGCGCTTCTGGGAGGAGAGAAAGGGAGAAAAGAAAAATGAAAGAGAAAGAGAGAGGGAGGGTAGCATTCCTTCACAACAGGAATTATTATTTGTGCTACACAGGCAACACACGAGGACCGCTACAGGACCATGTTAGCCAAGCTTCCGTCCTTCTCGAAATTTCGACACGGAATCAAGTCCTCCTCTACGTCCTATTCCCGGTTTCGTCGGCTAACCTCCCCAATGCGCAGCTGAACCCTCAAGCCCTACCATGGAGCTTTCCATATCCACCGCACCGCTGCCGGGAACTCCTGACGACCCGCCAGGTGCCCCGGTCACACGGCCACCCTGCATCAATATCATCTGGCAATGTGATCCACCGCCACCCGAGACCTGGTCCACCGGGCCCTGCAGATTAGGGTTTGATGAAGTGCCGCCACAACTGGCAGCCCGTGGCGGCGGCGGTGACGCAGGCGGCATTGCTGCCAATGGGCCGGTTGCCGACTGAATTCCTGCCGTACCATTTGGCCGCATGCTGGGGGCAGCACCGGCGGTATGGGAACCGCAAGGGCCTGATGCCGTGAGGGGCCCGGGGCAATGGCCCAACTGTTGCACAATGCCGTCTTGCCCCGGCCCCGCTGCTCCCGCTGCTGATGGCGTTTCTAGCGCCGGGCCGCAATTGTCTCGTCGCGCGTGCTGCCCATTGGCAAACCGGCGGTACAGTCGCTGCCGGGGGAGAACACAACCTGGGTAGTGAGCAACCGCTGCGCTGTAGCTCAACGTGTCCGGGCCGGCTGCAGGTTGCGGCGGCGGCGTGTCCATCATGGGAGAGTAGCCGTAGCCAGGGTGATAGTACGGATCACCATACGGCATTCCATACGAAATTGGGTACGGTGGCGGCATGCCATATACGTACGAATATCCTGCACCTTGGCCGTACATTGCATTACTGTCAACACCCATAGCATCGCCCGCGCTTTGGCTGCGGCTGCTAGGACTGCTGGACCGCACATCGGCAGCACCGCCAGCAGAGGCGTCGGCTGCTGCTGCTGCTATTACTGTCGTAGTCTGGGGGGGTGCACACATCGAGGCACCTGCCGGTAATGTTAAGACCGGCTGCACGTCGGTGGGCTGCTGTCTTAGCCGTTTGCCGCGCGAGTCAGCGGGACTGCATAGCATCGGTGCCATGAAGTACCCTCCACCACCACCACTGGTGGCGTTGGCTGCCGATGCCGATGCCGGCACTGACACTGGTGTTACATCCATCTTGCTGCCGATGCTTTGTACCGACGCGGCTGTTGCGCCAGAGGCAGAAAACCCCATACAGCTTTGCGCCCGCAAGGGTCCGTCGACATGCATGGGAGAGCCCGCACCACCGACGGACATGAGACTGGTGGCTTGGTCACGACGGGGCTGTACACCGGGCACTGGCGCCGAATGTGCTGCCGTCAACGGGTCAGGTGTGTCCAATGATGCCATGGAGTGAGATACGCCATACACGCTGGTTTGTGTAGCCGAGCGCGGCCGCTGGTATGCCGGTGACTGTTGTGTCTGCTGATGCAGCATCTGTTGTTGCCTCGGCATCTCTTGCTGATGATGATGCATATACAGTTGTTGCTGGCGATGCTGCACATGATGCTGCATCTGTTCCTGTTGTTGCATCTGCTGCTGCATTTCTTGCTGCTGTTGCATTTGCTCTTGTTGCATCTGCTGCTGCATTTCTTGTTGCTGCTGCATTTGCTCCTGTTGTTGTACCTGATGCTGATGTTGTTGTGCGTTCTGCTGTGACTCATACTCGGCCCTGAGATGGCCTTGTGTGCCACAGCCCCACTGCCGCACACCCGCCTCCGTGCAAGCACCCGGGTATTCTAGAGGCGCATAAGACCCGGCAGGGCTCTCTGTGGAGACGTTGCCATTGCTGCCCCGGACGCCAGTGGCAGCCGTACGACATGGCGTGGTCACAGCCGAGGAGCATGGCGGCTGCAACGCCATATGCTGCGGCATCAGGGCGCTGAAGGACAGCGGTGCATTGTAGGAGCCGAGAAGCGGAGGCAGATGCGACTTAGGATCCAAATTGGATCCAGGTGCGTTGTCTTCTGCGCCCATCTGTTGCCTCACCTGCTGCCGGGTGGCGCTGTCGGCCTCCGCCTCTTGGTCTGTCAGTGTTGCTGGCGTCGGACGCTGGCTGTAGTCGGAAAATGACGGCTGCAGCGCCACGTCCCCGAATGGCCCGGCAGCCAGAAAGGACGAAGGTGTGGCGAGAGGAGGGCTGTTAGCGACGCCGCCAGGCTCAGAGCCCAGGAGCTGGTCCAGGAGGTCTCTGTCAGGGCCGGAGAGGCTGAGACTATGAACGGATACGAGTTCGCCAGGGGCGGGAACATCACGGGTATGGCACGTTGATGGGCTTTTGCAGCTGCCGTAATCCACATGGGCCTCCTGCACGGGTTCGAATGATCCGGGTAGACTGGGAAATGCGCCGCCGCCATCTGGGTCGGGAGTATGTAGGCAGGTGGACTGTGCGGGGCAGGGCCGCTCAGATAGGCCGGATTGTTGCTGCTGCTGCTGTTGTGAGGGCTGGTGTTTGTGGTAGTGTTGGCTGTCATGTTGGTTTTGAGTCTGCTGGTTAAACGGTGTTGATTGTGGAATGGGCGGAAGAGATGGAGGACAAGGAGGAAGAGGAGCGACTGCTGAGTCGGTTGGGAGGTGCTGTCGGAAGGTTACGTTGCATTCGGCCAGGACGGGGGCCTGATCCACCAGGACTGCGTGTCCAGCGCTAAGTTGTAAAGAGTGGGAATCGGGGTAACCCATCAAGGAAGAATTCTGGCCATCATAGGAATCAGCGCTGGGACCGGCGGTTGACAAAGCGATGACTCGCGAATCCCTGTGTGCAGCGGAAGGCGAGCATGCGAGGCAGGGTTGTACGTCATAATTGTAATCTTTTCTTGGCTCCAGGCTTCCACTGGGCATAGATTCCAGGCTCGCTGCTGCACCGTCAGTCGACTTGTACTGTAGCGACAGCGGGTGTGCCCCGGAATGTCTCAGCAACCTCTCCTCTGACTCTGGCGATGGTTCTGGATGTACATATAAATTCAGCGGTGCCTGAAGCAGCTTCTTGGCACGGCATTCTTCACCTGCAAGTTCAGCACGAACATGAGATATGCAAGATTTTTAATTCATACAGCACGAAAACGCTTTAAAATAGATAAGGGATTACTTTAATGAGTCGCACGATAAAATGGAACCCCGCAAGCGAGGCAATCATGTGCTACAAGCCAATAGTCCGCAAATCACCCCGGTGCCCCCTAGGTACCATGATAAAATGCAGAATTTCATAGGCGATACAGTAAAGCTTAGCAATGACGCCGGCCATTCTCACCTTGCACCCAGAGGGGGCCTGACATTTACGCCTGAGGGTTGCTCCTGCGCCCCGTTTCTGAATTTCGATGATCTGTAAAGCGGTGTGATGACTTAATTTCACAGACATAAGCAGGCCATCCTTCAAACATAAAGTCGGAGTTCGCAGTCAGTGCTGCAGCCTCTGCATAAACTGCCAAATTGATGCAAAACTTTAATAATAATCCACATGCCCTATATGAAAATATCTGTCAAGGGGCTTTCGCTGTGCATGCCGTGGTGAGATTTCTGCGCTAGTACCGGGCACAGTACGGCGTTTGGCCAAGGTAACGGCAACAAAAAGATGTAGATACGAGTGCCCACTTGAAGTTAAACGATGTTTCTTAATTGCAACATTTTATAGGCGTCATATTTTCGTTTCTGCTGATTGCGGCAAGAGATTCGACCGACCGTAGATAACGGAACGGCAAGCCTTCGCGTGCATATCATTTTAAGTGAAAAGGATTTTGTAATATTTGAAACTGCTCGTGCCTGGATGAGATGTTAGGTTCGCACCACGACCACTTAACTTCCCAATAGGACATTACTCACCCTCAACACTAAGAAACACATTATCATAGAACAAAGCTCTCAGAATTATTTTTCAGTTGGGTATTGACATCTGACGGGGCAAAGATCAAGTAGCAATCATATGTAGTCGGTACGTAAACTGTGCGTATGTTCAGGACACGTCGAGGGTGTTTACACTTGGATTAACTTGGACTGGTTAGGTTTAAAAGCGTCTTAGTCCGCTGGAAATGGAAACAGCGCATGGATTAGGCAGGATTAGAGCGAATTAGTCGGATTAGGGAGACGGGATTACAGCTTGTTGTACCCGCTCAGACGAGATCAACTTGAATTAAACTCATATATATATTAAGATGTCTATTTTCAGCCTGTAGCTTGGGCTGAAATGTGGTGACAAAAATTTGGTACCTGGTCGCCTCCGTGTATCAAATTGGCATTTAGGGATTAAGCCAACTTTGCAAGGCATCTACCTCTTTCAAACACAGGAACCCTCCAATTATCTCAAATAAGGATCATTGCAATTAAGAGATAGGCATTTCGATCAAGTTCACGGTGTTGCCAATAGTAAGGCGATGTCACGAGACGGAAACGGTGCGGGTTCCCGATGACGGCCGCTGCCGCGTTATGCAAGGCTTTCATGTCGTTAGCTCGGTTGGTGTCCACAGCAATACCAGTTAGAAGGGCTGCCATCGCGATGGAAACCAGTAGTATAGTTGCTAATGCGCACGCCATGGCCGCAAATGCCTGCCTATTCCTTTCGGGGCCCATCACAGCATAAGCTTAGTATGTTCATCAGGTAAGAGCTGTAAAAAGTAGCTAGATTGCGTCTTATATTGAGAACTATCGTGTCGTCGTAAGTAAGCCGCGCCTTAATCCTTGACCTTGAGAACACGACTGAGATTAGTGTCGGATTAGGTTGTATTTTTTCACAGGATTAAGAAGAGCCTAATCCGTCCAAGATAATCCAAGTGTAAACACCCCCATAGCGTTCGAGAACCTCGAAACGTTTCGCTGGCCAACCATCCTTACAAAAACATAACGCATGTGGCATCTCCGAATGCAATCGTGGTTGATTCTATGATACATTGGCCTTACTGGCGCATCAAGCTTACGGGGGCTTCCGAGGAGGCCAGTCGTACCCTTGCGCGCCTGCTAAGCTTGCACTGGCTGCACAATCCTGAGGCTTGATACTCAACCTACTCGATATTTCACTCCATGGATCAATTAGCAGAAATAGCTTTCGGAGTATCATAATATACCAGACGCATTACCATGTATATATTGGGGACTTTCTCACAGTATTTCATCTCGTCCTTGTTGTCTCACTGGGTAATACTGTATAATGGCATAAAATGATGCGTTATGACCTCTGCAGAACTCATCCCGTCACCCATAGGGTTGACGACATGACCCAGAGCAAAGGGTTGGGAGTCAACAACGGTAAACGTCATCGACTGAGAAGCGTACGGCAAAACGTGGGATGCAACCTGGTGACGGTAATACAAACCATGACCAAAGGTGTCTTTATGCTCCAACTCCGATGCAGAATGATCTTACGGAATATGCCCCAGGCCCCCAACCAAAGACCTCACCTATCTGGCATCACTCCCCTTCATAAGAATCCACAGATACCTAAACACGTTATAATGTAAAGCGCGTTGGGGCCGAAGTGCTTACGCATTTGGCAGAGTAATATGGCAGAGTAGGGAGCCGTACGCAGTGCATTAATAGCATATTGCTTTCTACGTGCCGTATCAGGGTTGCTGGAGTATGTGAGTGCGGAGAACGTTTCCGGTTGGTAAATAAGGTGATTGGAAACCCAAATGAAGCTGCATTCTCAAAAGCTTTTAGACCAAGGTACGCTGAGGCAGGGCTGACTACGTGCCTTGGTCTACGTGCTTTGGTTATGAACCCTAATTATATTTGGTAGTGGCACTGGCTCCCCGAACATGACCCCATTACCGATACCCCGGAGTTGACCTGCAAGTGCGCTTGCTAACGCGCTGGTACCAACGCCCGCGGTTTTATTTTATTGACATCATGGGGCCGGGGTTTCTGGAGACCTTATGAATTTCTCAATGGGCACCGAACCCGAAAACCAGGAGCAAGCCTCCCAGCCAACTCTGGCCACAAGGGCACTCCTCACCCTGCTCCCCCCCAACTCCCCCTCCTCCCTAAGTTCTCCTCCTAGCGGCTCCTTAACAAAAACTCCTGAAACTGCTGCCTCTGACCCTTAATCTGTCAGCTCAGCTGGCGCTGCACACTGGATTTGACCACCGGCCACTGCACGGATGGGGTGTTGTGGCCCTACCCGGTCCCAGCCTCGCCGGGGGATACCTAAGGCTGCAAAGGAGTGCAGCCGAGCCCAAACGTCTGGTACTGTTCGGGCACGAGCACGGTGAAGGGGTGAAGTGGCTGTTGCTGCTGTCAGCTTCGTTTGTGCTGGTCCCCCTAAGGTCGCCTGGATCAGGGGGATGCCTAGTTGAGTGTCAGTGGCTTCCTCCTCCGCCTGGATTAGGAGTTTCCCTGACCGTGATGGCCCTTTGACGGGGTCCCTGCTCTGCACGAGTCTGAGTTCGAGGACGTGATGACTGTCCTGGGGCCGTAGTCTCTACTGGCCTCTGCCTTGCGCGGGTTGCTGCTCGGAGGCAGTATCTGCCATGTCCCATGGCTGACAGGGCTGCCATTGCTATTACATCCCAATGGGGCCTATTCACAGCCAGGGGGTGCTTGGATGAGCCAGAGATGTCAGTCCATGCATCCCTCTGTGGTTGTTGATGACGGCAAGTGTCTGTCAATCTGTTCTCGCACTGCCTGCGCAATGGGGTACTCCCAGAAATGGTGCAAGCGCAGGGAGCAGAGATGGCTAGGTGTGCCTCCAAAGGTCCTGCATCTGCTGGGCTGTGTGGGCAATTGCGACAGGTGTGTGTTGCCTGGTAGGGGTATTCCATTCACTGCGAGGCGCAACAGGGTCTCCTTATTTTGGTTCTCCCATCTAATATCAGACCACAGGCGGACGAGGGTTGAACAAAAGTGGTCGACTTCAGTCTCTAGGTTGAGCTGAGCTGCCGCTCATGGTATGCCCATGGCCTCTTGCACAAAGGCGGCCATCAGCTGCTGTCGTTGCTCTTGGGCTGACCCGCCCTGCAGCTGTGTGGTTTGGCGGACTGTTAGTCCATAGATTGGCACTGCGGTTGAGCCTCCAGGCAGTTTCCAGCCCATCCGCCTGATGATCATAGCCATCATTGTTTTGCGGTCAGGCAAGGGGTGCACCCGCTGTTCCTGTTGCTGTCTATCTTCCTCGTGTCTGAGGGTCTCCACTGACCAAGCTGCCTCTAACAACATCGGGTTGATATCAGCGCACAGGGCAGTAATGGCGGGGAGGGTGGCTTCCTTATTTCTCTATAAGATAGGCATAGCACTGGGGTCCAGGTGGTGATGAGTCCTGTCAGCCCAATCGGCGTCCTGGAGTTTGGTCACTTCGCCGCGCTCCAACATGTCATGGACCCGCACCAGGTCCCCCACGGTCAGCAGTTTCTTGCGAGAGACCAGCACTGATGTGCTTCAAGGCCTGGGCGCTGGTACATGCTGTTGCTGTTCCCGCCAGCATTGTTGTTATGCAGTAATGGGTTGCCCCACAGAGCTGCTGCCCAGCACCAGTCTCCTGGGGTCAAGGGCGGGCCGCAGATGTCTTCTGGCGGAGGCAGATACCCCAGGGCCCCAACAATCCGGCTAATATCCCTGGGGAGGTTCACCCCACCTATCCATGGCCCAATGGCCCGGGCTGTGGTAAGGGCTCATGGCTGGAGGGCAGGGTGGGTGAGCTCCGGATAGGTGGCTAGGGTGCAAAACCAAGGATGGAGGGCCCCGGTCTCCATGGTTCCCTGGATGAAATGCACAGCCCACACTGCACGCCTGGCCTGCTTGTGTTGTTTGAGGGGCAGCATGCCAGAGCCACCAGTAGAAGGATGATACCCACCAGAAGCCCATTAGGCACCCCAGCTGGCCCTGGTCTTCTGGGTCCTGTTTCTGATCCACCAGGCGGGCTGTCAGGCATTCAACTTGAGCCAGCATGGGGTCTGGTGGGGGGTCATCATGTTCCATGTGCCAGGTTACTGTCTGTAGACCATAGACTGACGCTGCTTTGGCTCGGCCAAAAGCTGAAAGCAGGAATCGAGCGAAGTGTTGCATCTGCCTGTTGGCCAGACCTAGCATCTTGGGCCAGTCTAGTTGAGGTGGCTGGGGTTGATTGTCCACAGGTAAATTGCGGGCTGTGGCCGTGGTCCCTACCTTGAAGCCGCTGATCATGGTTGGCTGTGGCTGTGGTTGAATTTGGTTGGTTGACGTGGACGGCTGCACCTGGTGGTCCTCAATCCCTGCCCTCAATAATTTCACTTTGTCCCGGTTAAGACGCTGGCCTGAAGCTTGACATGAAAGTTGTTTTACACAGTCGTACGTCAGCCTACGTCACCGGGGGTATAACTTCTCTCCTCGTCCTATCCAGAGCCGGTCCGATCTACCTAGTACTCATGCCATGTGTGCATATTTTAATGTGCCTTCCGTAACTGGGTTCTTCCTAGGTAACTAATTACTTGTAAATTGGCAGAAGAGTTTATTTGCTGGAAGATGGCCGGTCATGAAGGTATAGCCTTGTTTCTGACCTTATAATCCCTAGCAGCTGCAACCGAGGCTACTTCAACTTCAAATGGATCGGGCCATACCGTGGGCTTTGATGAACTCAAGGTGTGACAACGAGTCTGAATCCGGTCAGGGCCGTACGAGGTTTCCGTCTTTCAACGACAGAAACACGCAGCCTATATGTTGTCAGGAGGTGAAAATGTTCACTTGTCGTGGTCTCCTCGGGCTTTCCTACTGAAGGGGGTTCTTCCAGACGAGGCATGTGACCAAATCCTAGAAATGGTAGTACGTCTGCCAGAGCGTGCTCTGGCATTTGCCTGTCTTTTGTCTAATTCTCGGGTGGTTTTATTTGGCGGAAGCTTTGACCCAGCAACGTAGCTTGTTAACAACACCGCTCAAGCAAAGCCTTGAATGGTGAAGTCGTCTGTCGTCAACAACAACACCGGGAAGAGTGTTGATAGTGAGATCCGCACAAGCACGGGCATGTGGTTTCGTCAAGGGCGAGGATGAAATCATTCCTCGCATTGAGGAGCGTGTCAAGTTATGATGATTCCCTTGGAGAGGCTTGGAGGACTACGAGGGTCTTAAGGTGCTGCACTACAACGACGACCGGAAGTACGAGCCACACACTACGACAATTCCATGATCCCGAAAACGTTGCACCCGAGTTGCCCATGAATAGCGTCGGGTATATGGAAGTCTTGCAGGGACACCCGCCGGGTTGGGACGCTTGGATATTGTAACTTCTGAACGACGCTAGTACTGTTTACAGTAGGGCCCACTGAATGCGCACGCACGTGATGGTTACAGTGTCGAGTGTTCCTAAATCATATATGTCGTTCCAGGGCTTTTGGTAAGAAGGCTGCACGTCGCATCATGAGCATTAATGCAACAGCGCTACAGACTTCCAGGTCCCACCGCTTCTCAAGCCAAAGGTGTGTGTCGTACGCTGACTTGCAGAACGAGTGTTGAGGAGGTTGGCGAGACTGTGCTGCCGCACGCCGATCAGAAGGCTAGAAGCGAGGGCGGATCTGAGTGCGCTAAGCGTGGTCTGGCAAACGGCGATGCGCTCATAGCTTCTAGCAACAATTCTGCCAGCTTCCGTAGAGACTGCCCGAGGGGTACAAATGGAGCGCAACCACTTGAATTCATGGTGGGTTTCTGGTTTCATTATGATAGACGCCCTGGAAGCGCCGAATAGTACATTGTCATGATTATCATTCTAGTTACTTTTCATGGAGCGCCTGTGTGTGTGATACGATCCGCGCTTGCTTGTCTCGTCATTCTTTGGTCCTGCCCAGAAGGCATTGATCAACGCACTACACAGAATAGGGTTGATCATCCGTCTCCTCTCCGTCCTTGACGATGACATATGCAGGGGCAAGACATAATTAACCTGGGTATGCCAGAGTCTCGCGACACGAACGAGCAGTGCATGGAGTGGGAGTTCTTAGGCAAGTGCGAGAGGAACCCTGTTTACATGAAGTAGAAGAGCACACGTTCATGTAACAGGTGCAAGTAGGATACTGGGGCTACACGCAAAACAATACGGAGCTTTAAACATGGGACCGATCAAGCAGGGTAGGCGTTGGGATGCGTCCTAATTGACTCCGGTTATTTTACATGAGGGAGGCAGCGGGGGACTGCCCTACTTTGCACCCGCACACATATATCTCCTGAGCTATTGCAAACTGCATGCCTTGGAGTTCAAATGGTGCGACTTCTTCACAGTCTGTGCAAGCCCCAGGAATGGCACCATGTGGATTGTAGTTTTCGCAAGGATATCAAGGATTCATAGGACTGCTTGCAGTGATACCCAGCTGCGATGTCGTCAGCGTGGGTTTCCGGGAATATATGGGCTGGACATCAGCTTTTGCGTACATGGACATGTGTCAGGTCCTTATAAACACAGCATCTGTAACATCATTACGGCAGGCCTTACAAATCATCTCCTCGCGGCACAACACGTATCCTGAACGACACGCAGCTAGAGCACCTGCGCATCTGCTCCAAAAGGCTTGTCCACGTGCGTCGTCAGGAAGTGTGCGAGTGCTCCCCAGTACAGTTCCGGCTCCGTGTCGTAAGCGTCCATATGCCTGGCCTTCTCAAACTGCACCAGCTCGCAGTTAGGCGAGGTCTGGGCCGCATGCAGTCTGAACATCTGACTAGAAGGCACCATCTCGTCCTGAAACAAAAGAAGCAGCATTGTAGTAGCCAGGTCAATGGGGACACCGCCGTGAAGACGTGCAAACATCAAAGAAAACCCGCTAACTGATGAATTGTTGAGTAACGTTTGGCGCGTGCTATTGCCTCTACAGCCCTGCTCCTCAAATACACACCGTGTAACACGCACCTGCAGCGATACCATCATGAGCATGGGTAATTTGATGCGCGGAATCATGTCGATGTTGGACCACTTGTTGGTGATCAGAAAGTTGCACGGCCGACCAGCTCCGATCAGCAACGATAATGGTGGTACCACGCGGGATGCCATGTCTTGGACGGCTGTGAAGGTGTTCTCAACAATCAAGCCCTGGATCTGCGGAAGAAGAAGGCCGATTCAGGGCAGCCAAGGTTACTCCAGACCTGCTTTCATAAGAGCCACCGTCCAGCAGCCCACGATGCACGAGCAGTATGGCGGAATGACTGCCAGCGGAAATGCCATGCAGCCTACGGTTCATGCCTCCTTACGGGCCCTTCTTACCTGCGCCTGCTGTTCCGCAGCCAGATGTATCGCAACAGCGCCACCCAAGGACCGTCCGAACAGGACGACCTTGTCCGTTGCAAGATCATTACGTGACAGTACGTAGCGCAGGCCCGCCAGCGCGTCCTTCTGCAGACCACGCTGGTTCGGTCGGCCCTCGCTCAAACCATAACCACGGTAACTGCACGCAACGAAAAAACGCAACTAGGCAGTGTCTAACGGCCCTGGATGCTGCACCAGTGTCTCGAATACATGCAATGCGTTGCCGGCCTGGGTCAGGCCGGCAACGCAGGTTCAATTACACAATTACATGCAGCATGGAGCACCGGAGAGGACGACGTCAGGTCTGAGCCCGCCTGACAGTTTGTGGCCTCGACCGTCAAGACCGTGCGAATGTGGCTCCCTGCCTGAAAAGGTGGCTTCATTACCACTCATCATTCCCGCTTCTTCCCTTCCGCACCTCAACGCGAACACGACGACGTTTAAGCGATACACCAATAACCGCAGAAACGGCAACCGGTAGGACATATCACCAGCATTTTCCTGCAAGAGAGGGCGTGACCCCATGCCGTCACGAAAACCGATGTCCCGCCCTGCTCATGTATAGTACACCGCCGTGTAAGGCGTGGGCTCCGATGAAATGTACAAGGGGCGACATGAGAGAGCCGGATGGTCCATGTGCTCGTGGCCAGGGAGAATGGCAGGCAAAAAAGGGTCGTTTGCGCACTGAAATCACCTGGAAAAATAATACCACGGGTCGTGATTTGAGCACCTCCTTGGTCCAGCCGCTGCGCCACAGCAGCCACGCATGCAGCTTCACACCATCGTCCGTGGTTAGGTACACGTCCTGAGAGCCGGCCAACAGAGGGGCCCGCACGTGGCAAAGACGCACAAAAGCTACTGAATTGGACGGGTACTTCCTGTACAGTTAGGTACAACCGGCTGCAATAATTCTTGATAAGGGACTAAGCTCAGCTCCAGGGCAATGCTGGAAAGGGAGGTGTCAATCAAAGGCGCCTGCACATACCTCATACTCCAGCTTAAAGTCATTTGGGTATTTCCAGAAGCCAGCGGGTACCCCGGGGAGTCGGGGAATATATAGCTGAAACACAGAGCAAAAGAGAGCTAGTCATTAGAGAGCGGGTTATGTGACAGATGTAGGCGCACGTGTGGACGAACGCCTAGCAGTTCAAAGGGGAACTCACGAGGTTTTCCTGAAAGAAATACAGCAGTGCCAGCGCTAATCCCGCGACACCTCCGGCCTGTAGGTAAACAATTCGCGTTTAATTTTGTTACAAGTAGGTGCACATGTCCAAGGCGGGCGCGAGCCCTGGTGACCATGGACTGATGGAACTCAAACTTACCCCGCAACATAATCGAAACAGCCAGCGTCCCAGCAAGTTCATGTTATATACTCTAATGCATTGACCGTATATGTCCTCCTAAATAAGGGATTCAAGGGGTACGGCAACAGCTGCAAGACAACTTGCTGGAAGGAAATCGTCCTGTCTTTCTTGTCTTAAGTAATTTTGTCGTTGAGCATCATCTATGCTATGTGCTTGATATCCCTGCTTGTGTGTCTCGTCGTTCTTCTGCGTCGAGGACGCTGACGATCGTGCCACACTGGATAGGGTTGAGCAATGATGGATACATCTGTCTCCTCTGATTGGTCCTTGGTGATTAAAAAATGAACCTAGGGGCGACAGAGTGTCACGACACGAACAAGCAGAGCATAGAGAGCCTACTTCCGCGAGCGCGAGATAACCCTGGTTACATGAGGGAGAACAATGCACTTTCTTGCAAGATATGCCAATATGATACGATGGCTGTGCGCAAGGCATCGCGGAGCTTCGAACATGAGGACCGACCTGGCAGGACAGGCGTTTGGGATCCGTCCCCTATGTTTTCTCAATGCAGCGGAACTGCACCCACTTTGCACCCGCACACGTATATTGCCTGAACGTATTGCAAACTGGGTGCTTGGTAAGTCCAAGTAATGCGACAAAATCAGCTTCACGGTTTGTGCAACGCCGTCGATACCGTACATTTCAGCCTACCACTCCGGAAGCCAGCGGGAACCCCGGGGATTTGGGGAATGTAGAGCTGGAGCGCAAAACCAAAGAGAGCCGTTCATCCAGAAGCGTTTTTTTAGCATGTGTAAGCTCATGGACGCATAGGATAGCACGCGTGCGGACTCCCTAATATTTGAGAGGGTAGCTCGCTCGACTTTACCCACAACACATTCGAAACAAGGAAGGCCATAGTAACTTTATGTTACATAACTCTATCATCGATGCTGTATGTCCCGTTGAATTTTGTCAACTGTTCGACGGCAACGACAACAACAGCCCTTTATGTGGCTGCAGCCTTCGCCGCAGCTCGCTCGCTCACAGGGTATGCCACTGCGATGGCATTCGGGTCTGGAGGATCGGCATGTCCTGGGCACCCCAGGGTTAAATGGAACAGAAAGTACGGTATTAGCATCGTGTATACGTTCTCACTCCCCAGGGTTGCGAGCTCTAGCATCTACGCGTAGCAATCATCTCTAAGCTGTGGAAAAAAGCTTAAGAACCCGTGGGGGAACCCGGGTATGGACGGCTCCAAGAGGAATGGTAGGCGAGTGCAATTTGAAGGAGGTACCCTCCAAAGTGGACGGAGAATGCCCAACAGGCTGGCTAAAAGCTACCGGTGGTATCAGGCCCCTGGGTGGTATAGGATCTTGTAGAAATCCCGAGAGCCCCATTTTGAGCTGCTTGAGATAATGAACGGCTCCTGGTGGATCTATGCAGATGTCTGTTGGATATTCGTCCACCCATTTGAACCGCCATACGCACTTGATTTGCTTCCGGCTGCATTATTGCGCTTTTGGGGTGAACGGCTCTAAAGGTAGCTTATATTTGGAGCGTAGCTGCCCAGTTTGAGTCTCCAGCAAGATGTAAGTTTGATATCAAGGTCTGATGCTCTTGCGAGAGCATACGTCAGGAGTTGCGGAGTAGCGCTCCTATGTCAGAAGAGGATATGTTGAGTATAATGGATGCAGATAAGCAGTGTTTGTCGGCCAACGTATAATGTTATATGCGTGAACACGGGGCACAAAGCTGGCACAGTTAGTCCTTCCTTTCGTCTTTTTTCTCCCCTTGCTTTTGGAGTCCCTTATTACCCTCCATTCGACTCTTGCTTAAGTCTATTAAGGCCCCTGGCTCGTACGGGCCTTACGAGCTCATGAAGCTTGTAACAACACAAAAAATCAGTGACCTTACAAGTATTATATGTTCTAACTAGGAATTCTATGTTGTTATGCAGTAATTGACTTTCTGCTCCACTTTGAGAGTTTTAAAGGTCTTATAAAGGGACTTTCACGGTGGCGTACAACTTTGCAGAAAATTAGCCTTACCGTTACCAGGTTATGGCTGATGTGGACGATGCTCAAGGGGTGAGCACAGTGGCTTAGTTACTAAGTCCCATTTGCCGCGGCAGGACCTTTCTTAAACCCACATTGCCTTGTAACTATCATTCAAGACAGAAGCTCTTGCAAATGGTGCAGGATCAATATGGGGACGATGGGGGTGCCGGCTCGGAGGACGCAAGGGGCGCGACAGCAGACAGCATGGTGCGTGGTCCATAACACAAGCCGCTGTATAGCCCGTAATGAGCAATTATAATATATACGTAGTGTTGCTCCTGAGTTATTCCTCTTTAACCCTTGAGTATTGGGTATGCCGCAGGGCGCTGACGGACAAGGGTTAGACGCTTTCGAGGATGGCCAAGGCGATTACGACGCGTCGCCGCTTGGTAAAGAATTGTCTTGGGAAATGGAGGGAGAGATACCCATTTTGTCTGAAATTTTCATAAGGGCCAATCCATGGAGCGCCGAACTTACGGGGCTACCTTGTACGGCGCCATTTGGTGCCATACTTAGGCCTCGGCCATGTCACACGATCGCTCAGACTCAAGTAATATAAATGGATACAAACACGTACGCAGCATCATTCAGCAACGCTATCCTTCGGGTCGGCTGCAGGCACGCCACTTCAAGGTGCACGGCGAGGTAGTGCAGCAGCAGGTGGCACCGGGGGTGGCGGGGGCGGCGATTCGGACGATGACATGCCTATGCCAGGGCGGCTTGAGGCGCTGTCTCAACGGTCAAGATCAGCGGACAGTAGCTCACAGCGGTACTCACGGCCAGGGTCTGCGGTGATCAACTTGCGTGGTTCTCGGCCAAACTCGGCGGCCATTGCGCAAGAGATTGAAGGCTTTGAAGATGACTTCATGGTGGGTTCGGAGGGGTTGCGTGGGGCCCGGGGCGTTGGAGCTTATGGCACATGAACCGCGAAGCATAAACGGAAGTGCATTCGGGTGGTGGGATGCAAATTGGTGGGACATAGCTGGTCAATGTCTGAGCCATGTGTTGCTGCTTCCATGGGACAAGTCGTGGGGAAGGGGATCCTGAGAACCTGAGAGCTTGAGTTGACAGCGTTCTGGTCGAAATGGTGTCCAGTCCTGCGAATAGACAGGCAATTACGGCATGCATGCTAGCTAGAGGAAAAAAGGGCACGGTCGTCCTTCGGGAGGCGTGGATTAGGCAGGACAGGGCTGCTGGGGTCTAAATTTTTGTGGGAGCTTTGGAGCAGCTTGGTCAGGGGAGGGCGAACTGCGCGTGCTTGAAGACATTAGTTTACGACATGCTAGAAGGTGAGGAGATGAGAGGGCTACTTCTTCTGGCGTCTGGCTTCGCTGGAGATACTACGGGGTCAAAAGACATTTGCTGCAGCTTTGGGGGTTACGGCTCGCCATTAACGACCCACCATTTCAAATTGCTGTGCAAACACCCCACGCTGTCGCCACGCTGCCGTGCTCCCTGCTACATGTGGCAGGAGCGCGTCGAGGAGGAGCCCGAGGAAGAGATGATGGAGGAGGAAGAAGAAGAGGAGGACCTGGGGCCCAGCATTGAGGAGCTTATAGCGCGAGCACAGCAGGAGCAGGTGCAGATGGGCAGGTGCAGATGGGCAATGGTGGGCGCAAGTCTCGCTGATCAGTGCTGGGCCTTGTTGGTGGCCGCGGCGGCGAAAAAGCAGTTACGAATCGTGCTGGAGGTGTTGTACTACTGTAAATTGGTCCTGTAAGGAAAAGTTGGTAGCCAAGCCAGTCGAGTGCAGCTGCCAACGGCCCAAAGAACTCTAAGCTACTCAATACTGACGCAGTGGGAAAGGTCATCATGCAGGGAGGCTCCCCATTCAGGTACCTAGATACCTGCATCCCTAGGGTCCATGCTGGGCAGTACGATTCTGCGGAGATGGGCCCGGTCGCGGATAGCAGGGCGCAAAGCAGAGAGCAGGGTTACTTTCTGCTGGTGAGGATCGTGGGCGGTTTGTCCATCATCCCTCGTCCGCCCTCCCGCACCCAGGCCCGGTTGATGGAGGCTAATGACGCGCTCCAACGGCGAGCCCGAATGGCTCTGGACTTCCGAAACAAGGGGCGGCCGCCGGTGAACCGGGACCTATCACGGTTGGACGGGGCCGCTACCCGTTACCGGGCAGCATTACGGCAGTGGATCGAGATCTTAGAGGAGCGCGACAGGTGAGCCGCGTGCTTTGGATGCTCCTCTCCCTTCCTCCCCTTTTTTCTATCCCTTTTTCTCCACTTTCTATCCCTTTTTGCATACCTCTTTTATTTCATGTTCTTTTCATGGTTGCATTTCCCTGGTACCCGGGTGTATCAATGCGCTTCACCCCACACCACTCCATCCTGTTCCTGCACGCCTTTAATTGCAGTGTGGAGTCCCACTATCAGACCACCATCTTTGACATGAAGTCGGAGTTGGAGGAGCGGATCAAACGCGCGGATGACATCTCCAAAGCCTACAAGCACTTCCGCCTGGAGGTGGCCAAATCAGCCGAACATTCCAAGACCTCCCGACCCATCAGCGAGAAGCTACTGGCACAAATGGAGTCCGAGGGTGAGACGCTGTGGAGCGGAGTGGAGTGGGTTGACGTGTATGATGCGGTGGAGTGGTGTACCGGTCGGTAAGGGCGGGGCGTAGACTCAGGGCTTCCCTCCAAGGCCTGGTCGTGTTCGGGGCACATCAGGCACCGAAGGTACGGGCGCGAAAATTAAGGAAAGGAGATGGATTATATTAGCCGGATCGGTGCTTTTCAGGGGGATGGAAGTAGGGGGAAGAGGGAGGATTGGGCAGCGAAAGAAAAGAGAGTAGGGAGGATGATGCATGTTACATGCCGTCTTTGGGCCGCAGGCCAATCACCACTTGCTGCACCTGTTGATCCGCTGAGGAAGCATGAGGTTATCCAGTGCGCTACTGGCATAACAGCCGCCTGGATTCGGATACGGCAGCTTCGTTTAGCCTAATGGAACCCTTTCCTCAGATCCATTCACGTTTCCATTATGACCCGTTTTCCCCAAGCTGTTGGCAAGCACTGCTAAGTATGGAATGAGATCGTCAGCGCCTACTCCGTTCACCTTCTTCTAGTCCTCAGAGTCCTCTTCTTAAGTCTTGTGCCCCGCTTAACTGACTGGCCCTGTTTGCCCTTTTCCCGGCCTCCCCCCGGCTTCTTTTTTCGGATTGCTGCGCAGACGCCGCTAAGGAAGAGGAGGTGCAGCGCGTGCGGCTCAAGAACATACATTTGACAAACCAGCTGCGCCGCATCGAGCAAACGCTGCGGCAAAAGGAAGAGCTGGCGGAGGGGCTCCACCTCATCGACTTTGAGCAACTCAAAATCGAGAACCAGTCGCTCAATGAGAAGATCGAGGAACGCAACGAGGAGCTGCTCAAGCTCAAGAAGAAGACCACCACCACTGTGCAGGTAACAACCACCAGCACCATCGCGTATTTGCATTCGGGACGGACACAGCTTCACGGCGGTTTGCAAATGACCTGCGAAGAGCAGACGAAAGCGCGCGTGAGGGTTGGATGTCTCGGTTGAGAGATTTGGAGGGGAGGTTTAGACCAGTCGTCATCCACCCTAGTTATGCTGCTGGTCCTGGGAACTCTCCTACGCAGAACGTCTCGCTGGTGAAAACCCTGTCGCACGGGCTGCACGGGAACCATTACAACCCCTGGAAGAAGTGTTCCGAGTGCTAGGCCGTGGATAAGCAATTGCAACTCCTACTCCGGTGTTTTAGCGGCTGGAAACCCTAAGTTGTCATTACGATTAACAGGCATAGAATTCTGGTCCACAAGATCACGACCCCGGGCTCTGCTGTGTATTTGCACCAGCATTCGCACGCCTTCACCAGTCCTGTTCTTTATAACGCGCTGCTATATCGTCATAGGTGCGTGGTCCCCTCTGGCTGTCCCCTCTGGTGGTCCCCTCTGACTGGATCCCTTGGTTTTTTGTACCCCTCCGCCTCCACACCCCTGGGGCCCCTCCACCTCGACCCAACTCCCAGATCTTGACCCACGTTCGGGAGAAGCTGCAGTTCATAGAGAAAGAAAACGCGGCGCTTGCCAGCCAGCTATCAGCGCTAGAAGCCGAGCTCGCGGATAAGCGCGACCGACTAGGGCGGGCAAAGGCAGAGCGTGACACGTTGCGCGCTAAGGGTCGCAAGATCAAGGAGAGCGGCTCCAATATCACCAGCACGCAGCTTCTGGATGACATTGAGGTGGGTCTGCCTGCCCCATTCCAAGCCTAATCCTTCCCCTTTTTATATGGATTCGAGTGCTGGCACCGGCTTCTTCCATTTGTATGTTAAACCCCTCTTGAGGGGTTCTTTGGAGCTCAGTCGTGTTCCCTCTTTCGGGACTATTGAATTCACGCAGGGTAACCTGGACTAATCCGTATCCAACTACCGTTTTCCCTGTATTCTTGCACTCTTTTTGTAGAAAGATAAAAGACACCATGCTTCTGAACGTCATCCCTTTCGCCCCTGTTCATTACGTCCACAATATGTCCGCAGATTCAAAAGGAGAAAAGGGAGACGCTGGCGGCTGCCATTGAGGAGGCTCAGCGGCAGTACGCGGAGCTGTCAGACTCAATCCAGCGTACCAACACGCGCATCATGACGGTGGCGGAGGAGCTGCAGCAGGCGCAGGCGGCCGCCGCCATAATCGCCCCCGGCATGGGCGCGCAGGCCGGCCGAACTGCAACCGGTGCGGGCACTCGCTCGATTACTCAGCGCGCATGATCTTCAGGGGGTGCGAGGTACAGGGAAGGTGTAGCATGATTGGTTGGTTGGTTGATTGTTTAACGGTGACGGAGGTTGCATGCTGTGGAATGAAGGTGCGATGTGAAGCGTCCTGTGGTGCATTGTAGTGCATGTTTGTGTGGTGCGATACCGGTAAGAGTGGGAAAATCCAGGAGTTTAGTGTGCTGCCGATAGCTTGCCAGGCCAGCTGTGTTGCAATTATGGCAGGATTATTGCGTTAAGGACTTGCTACTGGAACCAAGCATAGGTACAGGACAGGACACGGGAAGGCGTTGTGGCGGAAAAAACTTCTGCGCGGATGTTACTCACATCCGTCGACTGGACTTATAAACGGCGGCAACTTTGCCTGTACACAAGTGACAAGAGAAAATGAATTCCACCTAATGTGAAATTGTATATGTTGTATTTAGAAAGTTGAAGCCCTATGTTTACGGCAGGCAGTCGCTAACTCGAAGGGTTACTTTCAATCTGTTGACTGAACATGTGTCGATTAAGAAGTTGGACTTCAGATTTCCTGAAGTATATCTGTTGAAAAGCGATAGTCCTTCTAACAGTCTTGGATTCCAGATGTCAAGAGCTCCATACGTCTACAGTTCCACTCGGCATGCAGTCAGGCCGTTAGTTGTTGTACATTAACGGTTATAGGCAGCGCAGCACGCCGGTGCAGCCATCATCGGATGCCGGGCCTGTTTCCTTTGGTAACATTATGAGAAATGGCCGTACACATTACGACTGGAGAGGGCAGTTTAGATTGATTGATGCAGCTGCCGAAACTGCCCATTACAACTGATGCATTCCTTTGTGCAAGGAGTATCGGCAGGATGCCTAGCAAATCTTTCATATCGCGATGCTGGGGTCAGAAAGAAGCAACTCGCCGTCCTCAGCAGCGCGAGACAGTCCCGGTGGCGCGAGCGACCGCTCCACCTGGGATCCCGGAGCACCAGTCCCGAGAATGCATTAATTGCAATTACACGGCATTTAGAGGAACCACCACTTGCGAAAACTGTGGTCGGCCTCTGCGCGAAGAGGTGGTGAACCAGGAGCTGCTCGCAGCTGCCATCGAGTACATGGAGCAGCCAGAGGCATCTACACCTGACAAGAAAAAACCATCAAAAAGAAGCGATAACGCTGCAGATGTCTTGCTTGCGTATGACGATCGTTGCCGGCGGCACCGCGATGAAAGGACCCTGGGGCCCTTCCTCGGCCGAGGGCACCCGGAACGACCAGAGCGGGTGGCCGCCATAATGGCCAGGCTGAAAGAGTCGGAAATATTAAAACGGCAAGTTTCATACGGCGTGTAGGTTTGACACCCAGTTTGGCCCAGGGTGTGTGCTTTCAGGTGCGAAGCCGGCCAGCGCCGGCCTTTTCAACGCCTAAACTTAACACACCAACGTTCATCACCCGAATATTCAAATACCCCTAGGATTGTTAGATTCCTGTTATCTTCCTGTGTTGCGGCCTACTCTTTTGCGTTTGCTTCGTTTTCCCCGAAGGTGCAAACACCACAAAGGTCGCGAGGCCAAACGGGAGGAGCTGCTTGCGGTGCACGATGAGGCCCTTCTGGAAGCAGTGGAACAGGCGACCAAGGTGGCAGCATTAGCAGCAGAGCGGGACAAGACGACCTGGTATGGTCCACTGGACGCGCAGCTGGAGGCGATGGAAGGCAAAAACAGGTGCGGCGTGCTTGGAGGAGGTCCGCCAGGCCGCCACGCCTCTCAGATAGAAGAATATGCTCTTATGCATGGCTTACGGTGCGACGTCGATGCTAAAAGCTTGGCGGCTTGATTTTTGGGGGACTGACCGACTGCCACGGCGTTTTGTTCCTCTGACGCTACCGCTCTGCCTACTTTTTCGGCCCTTCCCCACCGCACATTTTGAACCACAGTAAGCACATACAGGATGTGTATTTCAACTCCTCCACCGCCGTATGCGCCCGCCTGGCGGCTGGTAGCGCAGCGGAGGTGGCCCGCCGTGTGGTTTCCGGATCCGCCCGCCACGGCGCCGCGATCATCCGGCCCCCGGGTCACCACGCTGAGTCCTCTGTGGCCATGGGCTTCTGCTACTACAACAACGCAGCAGTGGCGGCTCGCGCGGCGCAGGCCGCGGGGGCGCGGCGGGTATTGATTATGGACTGGGACGTGCACCACGGAAACGGCACCCAGCGCATTTTCTACGATGACGCCTCTGTGATGTACATGTCCACTCACCGATACGACCACAGCTGCTTCTACCCGGGTACCGGGGACGCGACCGAGGTAGGGAAGCGGGGCTTAGGGGCCGGTGGCTGCGTCCGCCGGCGCCTGGGGCTCTGTCGCTAAGGCCTAAGGCATTTCATTTCATTTGACTGATGAACCCGGGGGCGTGTCCGATGGGTCGTTCGGAATTTGGGTCGCGCGGGACGATGATGATGAGAGGAGGAGGGGGGTGGTAGTGGTGGCACAACGATTAGCGGTTGAAGCCGAGTCCTTTGTCCCGCCACACCGGTTCGTTGCTTGTCCCCATCCTTCCATCCTTTGCCCCTGACTCCCCATCGTTTGCGCCTCCTCCCCGACCTGTACCCTCTGGCTTCATGCCTCCCATCCGCTCCGGACCCTCTGGATGCGCCATCAACCTCCTCCCTCTCAACCCCGTCCCTCCTAACCCGCACACAGACCGGCTCCGGCCCCGGTGTTGGCTTCACCGTCAACGTGCCCTGGAACGGCGGGGGGGTTCGCGACGAGGACATGCTGGCCGCGTTCCGCTACGTCATCAGGCCACTGGCCGCCGAGTTCCGTCCCGACATCGTCATCGTGTCGGCGGGATTTGACGCGGCGGAGGGAGACCCACTGGGCGGATGCCGCATCAGCACCGCTGGCTTCAGCCACTTCGCCGCCATGCTGTCCGCACTCGCACCCACCGTGATGCTCCTCGAGGGCGGCTACAACCTAATCGCCACCGCCGCAGCCACTGAGGCGTGTCTGCGGGTTCTGCTGGGAGAGCAGCCGCTGCCGCTGCAGGAGAGGCTGCAGGCGAGGGCGGGTGCGACGTCGCCGCAGCCGCAACCTTTGGACCCAGCCGCCGACCCGTGGATCATGTCGGGGCTCGAGGGCGTCTCGGATAGCGCTGTGGACTCGGTGTGCCTGGCGCTGCGGGTACAGTCTGAGTTTTGGGATGCAGCACGGAAGCATAAGGCACTGTTGGACACAGCGGTCGCGGTACGCCAGCAGCGGAAAGATCAGATATTGCGGCCGATATTCCAAGCATCGAAGAACACGCAATTGCCACCGGAAACAGTGCCACCTAAGCTACCACAGCCGGAGCCCGAGCAACCGCCTAATACCAGGTCTGAACCACAAGTGGGGCCTTGTGAGTTACTTTGACTTGTTTCCCATTTAGATATCTTCGCCCGAGGCCCTATAACCCGGTAGGAGTTTGTGGGTCGACGCATACTGCCGTACCAGCCACCAGAGCCGAAGCCCAGCGCGCGTAGCAGCACATGTACAAATAGAAGGACTTGTAATATGTCTTTTTAGTGTTTAAAATTTTAAAGTGACTTTTCTAGGGTTGGTTTGTTATGAGGACCTCGGCGCAGCAGTTCTCGCCGAGGTCTGCCTTTTTCGGCTAGGCATTAAAAGCCATTGATGCCCTGGTCGCAGCTGTATGTCCCACCTGCAGGAGTGACCCACTAAAATGTCTACAGCACAGCTCGGGAAATGACGACCAGGATTAGGATCCGTTTGCCAGCCGGGCAGAAGCTAAATTGGTGTGTGGCTTTGAGGAGAGGACTTGAGGACTAGATTTTTTGTAAACTGGTCTACATGAGGTTCCTGGTGTGCTGCTCGTCAAGTGTCTGTAGGAAGTGAAGGTGGGCCGGGACACGATATGCAGTGAACCCTGTCCTGCCCTGGCACAGGAAAGGGAAGATCTTGACAGCCGCAAAATCCTGAACCGTCTCCAATCAGACGGCATCTGTGTGTCAGGGTTTTCGCTATTACATGAATACAGCGCTGGTACAGCGCCCTCGAATCCCCCCCCAATAACCCGCGCTGTTTACACGCGGAAGGCTCGTCGCCCTTGCCAGGTATCCCGCAAAGGCCAGGTGTATCCCGCATATTCTCCACCCAGTGGCCCAGTCTCCAGAGTTGACTCCTGGTCAAATATCACTGTCGAAAAACTCGGCAAGCACAGTTTTTCAAGTCCGCATACGGATACACACTTACCAATGTGGCGCAAAAAAAACCTTAAAAAGCATAACAAAATGTCATGCCTCTAAAACTCTACTCTCCCCCTGAACGAACGTTTGCAAAGTCCAAGCCAGCAACTTATCACAACGTAGACTCGTCATTTTTTGCATGCGCAGAGTATCACGTCACATCGTTCGACACGTTGTCCCCTCCCAATAAGATAATGCTTATTGTGGGACGCATCTACGGGTCGACATCGGGGCAACAAAGACGCAGGAGCGGCCGGGGCCGGCGGTGGCAGCGACGATGCCATCCCTGCATCTGCACGATCTAAACGCCCCCGTTGGAGCCTTCAGACCCACAAACAGGCCTTGCAGACCCAAGGCACGCCTAGCTTAACTCGAATGAATCTACTACTCTTCAAACTTACGTATTGTTCGCCAAATGCAAACACATGCATACAGTGCTTTCCCCTCGCACCCCCAACAACGTTTCATAAAAGCACATCCTCGCACTCTACGCACACGCTATACCCAGTGACTTAATGCGACGGACAGATAGGTAAATGCCAGTCAGCGGGCGCTCCTTCAAGTGCGCGGCAGCACCAAGCACCCCAAGACGGCACCCGATGGTGGCCACTCATCTCACCAAAGCACACTTCTATATATCACAACCTTCCTGGTATGTACGCTGCCCAAAGACATCCTTAACAGGCACCGACGTTCCAGCTTCCCTTCCTCCTTCCCTCCCACCCTACCCCGCTCTCTCATACGATGCACACGGCCATGAGATCTGTTTACTTGGCTGCTCACAGACCCCAACTGACCGATGCCCCCACAATCTTGCAATAAATGCAAGATTGCAATCAATTTCGGCAACAACCGGAAACCGCTCTCCACTTGGGCAGTGGGCCGAGCGGGGCCGTATCCTCGAAAGCTGCGGTGAAGAGTTTGCGACAGCCCCCTCTTCCTCCATCAGGAAAGCGCAATCTAGCGACACCCAGAGCTATGGGCGATCGGGGACCATGTAAAAATGACCTGTCATCGGGACACTAATCAAGGACTGCCACTGGTGCAGCTGGGGCTGCGCCAGCGGCAATGTCAGCCGTGGCAGCGGCAGCAAGCACAACTGCAGCAACACCAGCATCTGGGCCCCTAACTGCACCCCATCCCACCTTAACGTGATGGGAAGAGCCACACCGTACCAGCACACACTTTAGACTCTTTTAACGGTACGTCGTTGGACACTACCACTGGTGTGCACAAGCGTCCATCCCTGCCCACTGCGTATGAAACTTGTCTACGGGCTTGCACTTCCTTCCCTAATCGCCACCTCCACCTCCACCTCCACCACCATCGCCATCATAGCGGACCTGCAAGTAATTATATCCACATACATACAAGCGTGAGGTCTATAATGATGTTTTGATGTTTTGCCAGGGCGGGAGGGCGTACGGGGCCCGGGGCTCTGGGTGAAAAGCGTGTGAGCGCGCGGCGCCATTAGCAATAAGGACTGAATTCACGCGCTTTGCCATACATGAAGTCCAAAAGTGCTGGGATGCGCCCTAGTAAGTGTACGCCTTCATCCACCCGTGCCTGCCCACCTCACAGACGAGGAACTCTGAGCGACAGCGCTCGGCTCAGGATAGCCCACAAGCCAACAGCTGAACTGTCCCGATTGCGGCTGATACCTCCCGGTGGGTACCCGGCTACAGCAGCCGGGTAGACAGCAGCTATGCATCTCCGAGGCCGATACTGGCGCCCTTCCTAGCATCGCAGTTCAGGGCGCCGCCTTATTCATTAATGCGCCCTTAGACACAGACGCAAGCAGAAACATACGCCCTTCGTGCTTCACTGACAGACGGACAGACAGACAGTCAGACAATCGTACAGGCGCGCACACACAGGCAGGGACACGGGCACGCCAATGGATGAACGCAAAACGCAGCGCACGCAGTCCATCCCAGCACTCTTCCTTGTTGCCGTCAAATACTGCAAAGTATACGACACCACCGTTCACTGTTCGCGCGCACATATGCTGCGAGCTTGTATATGTGTATACGTAGTTACTGGATGGGATCGGGGACAGAGGCGTCCATTTGTATCCACCCTCTTTCGGAGCCCCCAGGCGTAAGGCCCAGAGCGCTCTGTACGTGCCGTCTCTCCTTCCTTAGGACCGAGATTCTCCCGGGCGTATCACATACACACACGTACACGTACAAGTACTCAGACACAGACACGTACACGTGCTCAGACACAGACGCATAGACATACACATGCACAGAACCGACACGCGCGCGCTCTGAATTTTGCGCAGCCAGGCATGTCGAGGTTGGGAGCTGACTCCGCCGCATGAAGGGCAGTCCTGCCAAGCCTGCCAGCCATGTCATGCCAACTCGGCCCCCTCCCTGGTCTACCGTACGCAGCGATACCATCACTCATCATCACCGACACGGCCACCAGCACCAGTACCATCATCATCACCACCTCTCGCCAATGGGCGCAGGGGCCCTCACCCTCCGCTAGAGACAGGGCAGGGGCTTCCCTCTCCCACGTCTCCCCCAGCTTGTTTCACAAGCTTATCACCTGCGACAACTCGTCTCCCTGTACCTTTCCTTTATCTTCTTCATTCGTGCGGCCAACTCAAGAGCTTAAGACGTCAGGAGCGCTTTCCAGTCCTTCGAGATCGGCTTCGGCGTTGCCTGACTTGCCTGGCCGTAGGAAACTACGGCTTCAACGCACTCGCGCTGTCAGCACGCCATACAGGCTGAGAGGACGGCGAGACACACAACGCACTTTCGGATTATTCAGCCGCCATTGGGACTATGACATTTGGAAGGTGATATACCCCAGCGTTTTGCATCGCCATCTTTGGTGCCGTTGGGTTCGTTAAACATCATTCGTTAGCCGTTAGCCATGCATATGCACATCGCTGCCCACAATGCAGGAATCGCCCAGCTGGTCCAACACCCCACCGCTGATGGATTCCATGCGCCGCCGCCGTTCCGCCTCCATCTCCAAATCAGAAGCAGCGTAGAGGCTGTCAAAGCCCCGCCCTCCTGGGATTCGGAGCTCGACCTCCTGCTCTTCATCGTCATCCTCCTCATCTTCCTCCTCCTCGTCATCCATTCCGTGATGGTTCACGGCGACGGCGACGCCCAAAGCGGCCCTGTGGATGCCGCCACCGTTACTGGTGGGGAGCTGAGGCGGCGGCGGCGGCGGCGGCGGCAAAGCTGCCGCTGCTGTTGTCACCACCGTCAGCTGTGGCGGTGGCGGTCGCGGTGGCGGCGGTGCTTGCACGTGCCAGCCCCAATGCTCCCGCGGCTGCAGCGGCTGCTGCTGCTGTTGCAGCCGCAACAGTTGGCGCTGGCGCCGTACCTCCACCGCAACCTCCATCGCAGCCAAATGCTCCCGCGCCGCCCGCCAAAATTGGCCTTGTACCCGCAGCGCCAGGCACACCGAGTCCACAGCGCTATCCGAGACGCCCTCGAGCCCCGACATGATCCACGGGTCGGCGGCTGGGTCCAAAGGTTGCGGCTGCGGCGACGTCGCACCCGCCCTCGCCTGCAGCCTCTCCTGCAGCGGCAGCGGCTGCTCTCCCAGCAGAACCCGCAGACACGCCTCAGTGGCTGCGGCGGTGGCGATTAGGTTGTAGCCGCCCTCGAGGAGCATCACGGTGGGTGCGAGTGCGGACAGCATGGCGGCGAAGTGGCTGAAGCCAGCGGTGCTGATGCGGCATCCGCCCAGTGGGTCTCCCTCCGCCGCGTCAAATCCCGCCGACACAATGACGATGTCGGGACGGAACTCGGCGGCCAGTGGCCTGATGACGTAGCGGAACGCGGCCAGCATGTCCTCGTCGTGAACCCCCCCGCCGTTCCAGGGCACGTTGACGGTGAAGCCAACACCGGGGCCGGAGCCGGTCTGTGTGCGGGTTAGGAGGGACGGGGTTGAGAGGGAGGAGGTTGATGGCGCATCCAGAGGGTCCGGAGCGGATGGGAGGCATGAAGCCAGAGGGTACAGGTCGGGGAGGAGGCGCAAACGATGGGGAGTCAGGGGCAAAGGATGGAAGGATGGGGACAAGCAACGAACCGGTGTGGCGGGACAAAGGACTCGGCTTCAACCGCTAATCGTTGTGCCACCACTACCACCCCCCTCCTCCTCTCATCATCATCGTCCCGCGCGACCCAAATTCCGAACGACCCATCGGACACGCCCCCGGGTTCATCAGTCAAATGAAATGAAATGCCTTAGGCCTTAGCGACAGAGCCCCAGGCGCCGGCGGACGCAGCCACCGGCCCCTAAGCCCCGCTTCCCTACCTCGGTCGCGTCCCCGGTACCCGGGTAGAAGCAGCTGTGGTCGTATCGGTGAGTGGACATGTACATCACAGAGGCGTCATCGTAGAAAATGCGCTGGGTGCCGTTTCCGTGGTGCACGTCCCAGTCCATAATCAATACCCGCCGCGCCCCCGCGGCCTGCGCCGCGCGAGCCGCCACTGCTGCGTTGTTGTAGTAGCAGAAGCCCATGGCCACAGAGGACTCAGCGTGGTGACCCGGGGGCCGGATGATCGCGGCGCCGTGGCGGGCGGATCCGGAAACCACACGGCGGGCCACCTCCGCTGCGCTACCAGCCGCCAGGCGGGCGCATACGGCGGTGGAGGAGTTGAAATAGCAATCCAGGACATGCGCACTGCCGGTTACGGAATCCGGCAAGAGATAGGGAAGGGATAGAGCAGCAGGTCACAATACGGCAGCGGCAGGAATCACAAAAACCGATAACCAACATAACCGGCTTAACTGTGGATCCCACAGCGAAGGCTACCGCAGAGGGAGGTTACAGCAGAGGTTTACAGACCCAAGGGAGCAGATGGAGGGGTGCGTGTGTGTTTCGGGTACCCGCGTAGGTTCGCCCCGGGGACTCGAGGGGGAGGGAGTGGGGTACGTATCGGATGTATGTTTTCGGGTCCTTAGCTGCGAAACCCTAAAGAAACCTGGTTGGGCGCTCGGGCCGCGTGCATTGAAATGTAAGATAAAGGAGCGCCTCTGCCGTACCTCCTCTGTGGCATGGACCACTCCTCGCCCATGTCGCTGTCATCGCCGCCGGGCCCTGCCGCCGGGCCCCCTGCTCCCTGCCGTGCGGCCGCGACCTGCGCCATCCTCGCCGCCTCTTCCGTCCGCGCATTCAGCTCCGAGACCAGGTCCACATCGTGCACCGCTACCAGCTCCTGCAGCGTTGCCTCGCGGCCAGTGATGCGGTCGAACCTGTGCAGCATGCGGCAGTCATTAGAAGTGGAGGAAAGCACTAAGCACGTAGCACTAAGTGGATGAGGATGGGAAATAAGGCCAGAAGCGTCGGACCTATAGCAGGGCAAGGGATAAGGGGCATGGGACTTGCTCAGACAGGAAGTGTCCGGTAGTGCGGATCTGAGGGACAGCAGCGTCATGCTACCGACTTTAACCACCATGATGCAAATCAGCGAAGAGTGAGCCGCTCAGGGGTGGAGGTGGAGATTCGACACCGGCAAAAACACGTGCAGGCATGCATGCAAATCCATTGTCATAAACTAATTACGGGTTACGACCCTATCTTCTGAAATTGCGTGGAAAAGGGCTGCTGCTGCTGCTACTACTACTGTGGCTCATAATTTTATTGTTATTGCTTGAGTGTTTAAATATCTATGTTCTATCGGTTTCGGTTTTATACAATAAGGAAAAATGGATAGAATTGTTAGGGAAATGTATACTGAGAGCATGGATACAACTCTTGTTGTACTACAATTCTTTCCCGCGCCTGGACCGGACCGGACGTGAGACGCACCTGGAGAGCAGACCCGCGCCGTGCAGCCGTGTCATGATGGCAGCCACCCGCTCGGGTCGCTCCGGGTGGCTTCGGCCCTGGTCGTGTGATAATCCCGGGCTCGTCTCCTCCAAGTGGGCCCTACATCGGTCATCGTACGCCAGCAACACGCCCTCACCGCGGCTGCCCCCGCCGCTACCGTGACGTTGCTGCTGCTGTTGCTGTTGCCCAGCCAGCATGCTCTGTACAGCACCCTCCAGCAGCTCCGGAACCACGACCTCCGTATCGACGGGGTGACGGCAGAAGCGACAGAGGGTGCCCCAAAACGGTCTGGTGCAGTTGACGCAGAAGTGTTGTTCATGAGGGTAGGCCGACGGGTACAGCGCTGGCGCTGGCGCTGGGGCCGCCGGAACTGTCGGCACCGACACTGTGAAGCCGGTCATGGCGGCACTCCCGAAGACCATGGCGCCTCCGTCCTCTTCTTCCTCCCCATCCAGTAGGTCCTCGTCCTCACCTTCCAGGACATCGTCTTCGCCGAAATCCCCGTCAAGCACGTCCTCCTCATCCAGCGCGTCCACCATGCTGGCCCCGTCTATCTCCCCATGTTCCTCTTCCCCATGGCCCCGTCCTTGGGCGCCCATCTGCATCAGGATGCGATCCCCGCTGTTGTCCATATCAAATGGGCGGCGGTGGTAACCGACCATTGGGCTGACGCCGGCGGAGCCAGTCCCCAGACTAGCTAACGGTGCGCTGTGCTGGGCGTCGTGGTCAAGCTTTTCAGCGAGGCCATGGGGATGCCGACCCTCGGAGCCGCCACCTCTGACGACATCGCCGAGTATCGCCGTGTCCAATCCGAGCGGCTCTACGCTGGAGTAGTTGCACCGCTGCAGTCGGTGGTGTTGATCCGCGGGGTAGACGGCGGTCGAGGGCGGCGGCGGCGGCACTGCCGTGTCTCCACGCATGATTACGCGATCATGGAAGCCCACGTGATCACCGTCATCGTGCTGCACCTCCACAGCATCCTCAAATTCCTCATCACCATCGGTGTCGCGTGCCGCCGCTTCTGCCGCCATGACAGTCGTCGTGTCAGCTTTCACAGCTCCGCTCCTGCAGTTTACCCCTCCTACCGCTTCGCAGCCTCCACTAGTAGGGCTGCTCTCCCCTTCCATCAAGTTAAACTGCGTCCCCGCCTCGTCCGACCCACGGGTTGTGCCAGCGCCGACATGACCAATAGGTCCACGGCCGCCACAGACGGCAGCAGCGGCTGGTGCAGCACCACCATCGACCTCAGTGTGCAGTTGCATCTGCCGCTGTGGCAGACACACCTCCTCACCGTTCGCGGTGCCGCCCTCGCCGCTGCTGCCGCCGCCGCCGCCGCCAGCAGCAAGGGACAACCCTGGAAATGTTGAATGGAAAGAAGCGGCACTGGGGCTGACCGAGCCGACGAACTGCACAGGCGATGAGATGCGTGCCTTTCCGTCCGTTTGTAGATAGATGGGCTGTTGCTGGTGGTGTCCGACAAAGTGTTGCCGGTTAAATTGGTGATCGACATTCTGCGTGATGCTGCGTTGCGCCGCGGTAGAAGCGCTGCCGCCACCACTGCTCGGCAGGGGCGTGTGGATGGTGGTCGCGCGCGTGCGGCTGCTGGCTCCCACGCCAGCGATGGCGATAGGTATGGCGGGCGACGTCCCCGCTGGGATCACTGCGTTGCACATCAGTAGTGGAAGCGAGGCTGTACGAGTGATGTGGTCGGAGAGGGAGCCCGTTGGGGACGTGCCCAAACCAACGACGGCATTTTCGCCGTGGCCAGCGGGGTGGCAGCCTGAGAGCCCGTAGCTGATAGTCGTGGCGCTGCCGTGGCGTGGCCGCGTGGGAAACGCCGCCGCCGGGGCCCCCATGCCGTGCGGCGTGTACTGCTGCGGCTGCGGCGTTGAAGGCCTTCCCGTCGCGATTGGGATTGCGATGCAGTGCGGCTGTGGGGGCGACACGCTCTGCGTAGGGAATCTGCCAGACTCCGCGGCGTCTTTCTCTCCAAAGCAGCTTTCCTGACGTGGCGTACTTTGTGCTGCCGCCAACAGCACCGCGTCCGCCGCCGCCGCCGCGCTGTCCGGGACTGAACCCTGTAGGAGCTCCTCTCGTTGAAATAGGTGTACCGAGACCATGAGGTGCTCGTTGCCGCTCACGGTGGCCTGCTCATAAGGCATGACCGGAAAGCCCGTCATAACTGCGGCACCGCGGGCATTGTCACTGTAGATAACAGAGGCGCTGACTGGGTCCAGAGGGGACATGCTATGTGCGCCGAACTGTGGAAAAGATGCGGAGAAGCGGCCCAGCGCTGGACGATCGGCAAGGGGCGTCGCTGCTACCCCTGCTCCACCTACCGCTGCTGAGTCGCTGGAAGGCGAGGGGCTGGCTGTGCCGTCCAGGTGTGCAGCGTTAGTTCCAGCCAGCTGCGCAAAGGCGTGGCTGTCTGAGTTGCGGGAGGGCGATGCAGGTGTGCTGCACTCGAAGCCCCCTGGATGTAAGGTGGACGCGTTTGTAGCCAAGGCAGGCTCGTAAGGGCTGCCTGCGTGATGATATCTAACGTGCAATGGAATTGCTGAGGACCCGAATACCATAATCTAAACCTGCAAAAGGGAAGGTAGGAGGAGGGTAGGTGAGGAGGCCGTTTCGAGACACGTGGCAGCTAGATGGACGTTCCATATACAAACGTTAACGCAGGCAAAACACCATCCCAGAGCACTATTGCGTAGCTTATACGCATGCAATTGTACTCGCATGTCCATGAGCTAGTTTCCGTTGCCTGTTAGGTAATTCCTACGCGCTCGCGTCCCGTACAATCTGATCGCGGTTTGGTCCCGGGTTCACCAGGCTGAACAGCCTAACGTGCTGAAATATAAAAACCAATGGCAATATTGCGGCAGTTATTTCATGTTTTTCCTTGGAGACACCGAGCTTACCTCAAGTGCAAATGGGCCTTACGAGGCAAGAACCTGGATACCGTGCCTTTCTGGCCCCGGCAGCTGCTAAAAGAGGTCTATTTGACCAGAAAATAGGTTGCTATGCTATTTTTCGCTTCCGGAGAGCCTTTCGTGGTTAATACAAAACTTTTAAAGTTTTCCAAGAAGATCAGCCAGGGGCCGGGCCAGTCTTCGGATGGCCGGCCCGTTGCATACAGCTTATAAAGCAAAGATTTTGTAAGCAAAGCGTCAAATTGCATGGCCTTAGGGCACAACTTGGTTTGGGAATGTTTTCAAGACGTACGATGTACGGCATGTACAAACATAATTTGCCCCGGGTGTCATCGTTCTAACTTGCTCTGTTGGATAAAAATCAGAAGAATAATACATCGCAAATGAGGCATTGTCTCAATCCTCGTGAATCGGCAAAACGCCCTTATTAAAATTGTGACGTTTGTTGACATATGACAAAATTAGTAAGAAGGTAAACTTATATTTTAAATTCTGCAATAAACAGAGCATACTATAATTGGAGCTGGCGCCGCCGGGTCCGTGGGCCAGCGGAACGGGCGGCGAAAGCGGCAACTCCGAAGTGCCATAGCGTCTTTGTCCAAAGGACCAACAGAGGATGACACTGAAGGTTTCGGCGCCCGATGGCGTTAAGGTGTGCGGGGTGGCAAGAAATGTAGCTTAACTCTTCATTGCTTGCTGTCGGGGAACCGGAACCGATGTTTTTGTGTATGCTTGTTTGATCTCATTAACATCAAGCACGGACTCAACCACTGAGGATTGCCTGTATTATCTTTGGGGGTGGGTCAGCCGCATTGGGAAACAACAACAGTTGCCTTTTAACTGCCACCGACCTGGGCCGACCTGTGCCTCGACTTAGTTATTGCTATACTAACGTGTTTTAAGCGTACTATGTCCGAATAATTATATAAACTGCTGGTAGAAAGAAACCCATAGCAAGAAAGTTGGCGAGATGGGGACAGTGACATTTGGCAGACCCATAGCCTTTTTCGGCGTGCGCCTCCATTACTACATGAATTTCACCTGGTTTACATGAAGGTAGCTCTCAGCTTGGCACCAGTACAACGGTACTTTTTTTTCCTGGTTCGGGGGTTTTCCGCCGTTCATTCCGAATCAATACCACGCCCAAATGCCCGACCCACAAAGCACCCGCTCGCCTAGACCCCCATTCCCTCATTCGCCCATTTCATCCCAGCATTTACGTCCGATCTCAACATCTGTGCTCCCTGCTCCTTAATAGACCTCCACCGCTCCACTCCCGTCCTTTCCCTGGATAATCTTTTCCTCCTTTCCTGTCCCACGCGCTCCTGGTCCTGCCTCGCCCGGTCTCTCATATGAAAGGTCTACCATATCACCAGTGGCAAGACACTGCCGCAATGGTTGGCTGAGAGCAAAAAGAAGTCGCTTAAAAAGAATGACGCCTACCGACGCCGTCTGGAGCTCATTCAGGACTTCGGTTTTAAATCAGCGGCTCAGCGGATAAAGATCACTCCCGACCGTAACTACATCTTCGCCACCGGGTACCACCCCTTTTCGGTGGGTCAGTTTCCGAAGCACGGGACGATCTGCGTGGTCACATTTCTGTCGTTCTGTATGTCTGTCGGTCTGTTCCCTGACTGCTTGCGTGACAGGGCCGACACTGCCACTTATCACCTCCAGCTGATGCCCCCCAATCCCCTAACCCCGCCTTGACGCACAATATCACACACACACACACACGTCACACTCACGCGTCACAGGTCCGCTGTTTCGACCTGTCCAACCTGTCAACGAAGTTTGAGCGGAACCTGGACGCAGAGGTGGTCGACTTCTGCATTCTGTCAGATGACTTCTCCAAGCTGGCGTTCCTGTGTTCAGACCGCTCAATCTCGTTTCACGCGCGATTCGGTGCGCGGATCAGACTCTCGTTGCGGGACGGGACGGGACGGGACGGGACGGGACGGGCATAGGGGACGAGAGGGGGTTGGTAACGATGAGGCCCTGGCTTGGGCCCTCGGTTGACATTATTTGGGATTCGTCACAGGGAGGGATCACCAGGAGGGGAGGCCGCCATGGGGTTGCTAGGAAGGATGGCGACGGGAGAAGAGTTGACGGCAGAAAATCTGCATGCATAAATCAGCAGGTAATCAATATAGTTGGGAATAATGGTAGTGTTTGCGATTGCGCTATGCGTGTGTGTACTTTTGTATGCGTATTGTCTACTTGTGTGTGTATGAAGGAGAGAGGGAGAGGGAGAGAGAGGGAAGGGGTGGAGCGGGAATTTTCGCTGCTGCTGCTGCGGAAATGTGTTTCTTCTCCACGTAGTTACGGTTTCACTTGTCCCGGCGGCCACACAATCATTGCCGGCACACAAATTCTTGTCGCCGTATGCGCAATTCTACAGGATCATACTACCGTACACGCGTGCCCAAGTTCGGTCGTGACCTGGCGTACTTCTCCCCCTCCGCGGAGTTGATGGTCGTGGGCTCTGCGCCCGAGGTGTATCGCCTCAACCTCCAGGAGGGCCGCTTTATGACTCCCCTACCTACCACCTCATCAGCCGTCAACAAATGCGGTAGGTCCGGACCGGATCCTCGGGTGAGGGAGGAGCTTGAAACAAGAGGGGCCGGAAAGGGGCGTTGCGGGTGTACGTTTCCAAGGACTGGGCAGTGAATGTTTCTTATCCAACCCTCATTCCCTGACCCTCGCCCGCAGGCGTCGCCCCCTCACATGGCCTATTTGCTTGTGCGGGAGAGGACGGTCACCTCGAGTGCTTTGATCTGAGGCAACGGGAGGCGGTTGGGCTGCTGGACGCGGCAGCAGCAGCTGGAGCGCCGGGTAGGTGGCTTGTGAATTCGGGTAATGCGCCTCTGGATAATGCTCCTACGGGGCGGATGGAAGGGACTTAGGGTTTGTGGGGACTGTGGGGAGAGGTGTGTGTTGATGAAAGGCTTCTGGTGGGATAGAATGAATGTCGGGCTGTGGAAGGGTGTGCACCAGGGTTTTTCAAAGGTATTTCCATTTACTATGAATCATGAGTTGCATTAAACAACTGAATACCCGTATACAACCTTGCATTGACTTTGTGGTTTAAAAAGAAATTTATGGTTTGTTAATATTTTTTGGGGTAGTAAGTGGACATGTTCCTGAGTTTGGAGTGTTTAAGGACCTGTTTCCCGGTGTCTGCGCCTCTAGAACGGGTCCACGTGAATGAAAGCCACCCTCCCTTGGCTTCAGGCCGGCAATTAACGGCGCTGCGCTTTGATGAAAGCGGCCTACACGTGGCGGTGGGTACGGACAACGGCTTGGTGGCGTTGTACGACCTGCGCTCGCAGCGACCGCTCGTGATTAAAGATCATATGTACGGCGGCAGAATAGTGGACATCAAGTTCCATTCGTATGGTGCAGATGCTTCGGCGGGGACTCGGCGAGTCATCTCTGCCGACCGCAATATTGTCAAGGTGATAACACGTCTAATAAGTGTTTTCATGCACATGCCTACGCAAATATGCTTCAAACATTATGCAAAATATTCGTATAAATATAATAAATTTGCGAAACGGAAATCATGTTTTTAAAGTGACATGCCATGCTCATATGATTATTAGTGTAAAATTGATGGGTTAGTATTCATTAGTTTTGATGGTATTAAAATATAGACGATTGGCAAACATAACATTGCGTTCAAAATTCATTTGCTCGTGTACGTGTAGCCAACAGCAACCAGAAGAATGCCCAGGATGGACACGTTCAGAGAAGTTTGTAAAACCACCACCTTGGACTCTGAGTTATCACATCGGACTCTGAAACGATAGCTAGGTGAGATTCAAACAACACAACGCGGTAGTGAACTTTGAAACATGGTGGAGGTGGAGGTGGTGGTGGGAGACAGAAGCGAAGGAGGAGGTGGTGGAGGCAGTGGCGGTCTGAGGTGGGGATGGCAGAGGTGGCAATGGTGGAGGGGAAGGGGGAAGGGGAAAGGGAGCAGGGGTGGAGACGGTAATGGTGGTGATGGTGTGGCTGAGGGGGGGGGCTTGTGCCGCGGAGAAATCCGGAGGTATAGAACCTGAGAGGAAACCGCAACAAAACCAAAGTACAAGCCTGGGGTACAAAGTACAACCCTATGAAAGCATTTAATGTATAAGTTGTGTGCATGGCAGATATGCTGAGAACGCCGTACAAAACTCAAAACAACCGTACGTGGGGTCTATGTCTAGGCCGTTGCCTTCCTGGCTATGTGACGGACAGACATCAAAAAACAACATGAATTTAAACAATTTAATAAAAGCAATAATAACGATTGAAAGGAGCGATTGTCACATAGGGTGCAATAGCGCGGCATGCCGGGGTGCGAGTTCCCCCGTTACACCTGGCTGGGGTGTCCAGCTACGAGCATGTATTATCCGGGATGGACCGTGTATGTACGGACATTATGTATGGACATTTTCCGGACGAACCTTTGCTGCATGCATGTAGGCGGATATGACAGATACAACACATAATTGTGCAATCCTGGCTTCCCTGCTGCCAGCAGCCCAGATGATGTCCAGGATTGGTTGATGAACCATGCAACTTAACCAAAACTGCATCAATTCAAGGATTTTTTGAAGGATGCATCTCATTAGGAAAAGTGATTTGAAAGTGCTTTTCTCTGAAAGAAGCTGTCGTGGAATGCAGAGCTGTACGACTCATTTTGTGATGACTCGAAAACATTTTACCCAGTCTAATATGAGAATTGGCAATAAGTAGCCCTGTAGTACAGTATCTTTACTTGTACCTTTGCATTATAAGCCGCATAAAAGAATTAAGTCAAACTATGTACCTTATGCCTACCTTCTATTTATTGAATAACTAAACGTTTGTAAATGATTATATATATAATTTATATTTTTATTACGTATGTCGTTTTTAGGCTTTTAGGGTTTTTCGGGTTCAACACCGCACAAGAGATACTACGAACAATGAAATTATACTAAATTTGATCAATTGCCGGTATATGAAGGGTGTGTTATGTTTATTTTCAAAGCAACAAAAGGTATGTTGCGTTGTGTTGCCCCTGCCAACTACAGGCTGGTTGAGCTAATTATGTCTGACAGGCCACAGTCTGACCTAATGAGGCTTAATTAGACTCAAAACTAACCTTAACTATACATCCCAGTCAATAGATGGCAGGTATGTGTTGTGTTGTTATCCAAATACCGGCCCTAATTGCCGCAGGTGTGGGACATCAATACGGGGGAGGGGTTCACGAGCATGGAGCCGGAGGAAGGAGATATTAATGACGTGTGTGTTTGGCCCGACTCGGGTACGCGGGGCCCGGGGATAAGGTGGGGTGAGGTGTGGTGGGGTGTAACCTTAGAGCTCGTGTGATGAACACCCGTACAGGGCAGGGAACAACATGGGCAGGGCAAACACCGGCAGAAGGAAAGGGTGAGGCTGGTGGTGATTGTGGCGGGTCACTTCAAGCCCTGCGGTCTGGTGCACCGTAGGGCCGCTAACAAGCTCCATTAGCGTTCCTGATCCGCCCCCCCTCGCCATGCCTCCATATCCCTAACTCCTTTCCCAACACCACTAGCACCAGCTCCATCACTAGTTTTTATCCTTGGGACTTACCACAGAAGCCCGCAAGTAGAAAGCCAATTGGAACCAATTGATGTTTTCTGTCGTCATGTTCCACTGTGTACGCAGCTTCTGGTTACATCCCTCCGTCTTATGCGCGTAGCCATCTTGTCTCTCATCTCTCCCCCCCCCCTTCCTCCCCTGTATTCCCTCGCTCTTCCTCCCCCTTCCACCTCTCCCCTCCCTCTCCCCCATCTCCGCAATTTCGGATGGTTAGGCCTCATCATGGTCGCCAACGACACTCCTAACATGCACGGGTACTTCGTTCCCGCCCTGGGCCCGGCACCGCGATGGTGCTCCCACCTGGAAGGCCTCACGGAGGAGCTCTCAGAGGCGGCCCCGACGGTGTACGACGATTATCGCTTCGTAACCCGTGCTGACTTGACACGTTTGGGTCTTGACCACTTGCTGGGGACCAGCCTGCTTAGGGCGTATATGCACGGCTTCTTCGTGGATAACCGGTGGGTGTCCATCTGGCGGTCTCTCCGCCACCGCTGACCATGTCTGTCCGATGAACTCCTTCTCGCCTCCCCGCCCCATTCGACCCTCACGCTTAGTTCTCGTTCCTCCAGTATCAGCACCAGGATTCGGTTTTTTTCGACTTCCCCTTCCCTCCTCCCCTCCCCGCTACGTCTACACGTCGCCTCCACTATCGCAGTTAGTCATGCTTTAAAGCAGCGTCTACAGCGATATTATGCCGCGTCTATTCGACTTCCCCTCCCCACCCTCCCCCGTCTGCAGGCTGTACGCCAAGGCCAAATCGCTGATGGACCCCTTCGCTTACGAGACCTACCTCCAGCAGCGGATCGCAAGAAAGCTGGAGGAGGAACGCAAGGCCCGCATCTCCATTGTTCGCAAGCTGCCTAAGGCGAGTCTGCCGGCCTCCCTCCACACACACACACACAACCACAACCCCCCACACGCACACCCCCCCCATACACACACATCTCCCCACACACACCTCCTGGGTTCATGGGTCGCCGGGGTCCCGTTGTTTATCTGAGCACCCGCGCACTCCGGTACTCCAGCACAGCGTCCGCCAGTTTATCCGCAGGACCGTCTGTCCGTCAGTCCGTCCGTTCATCTATCGTCTGACCCTCCCATCGCCACACTTCAAACCCACTCCCCCACTCCTTCCTTGTGGCTTTCAGTGTTACCTCTTGAAAATAGAAATGTCTTTCTGGCCTTCCCTCCCCCTCGTCCCCCTCGTCCCCCGGGTGTACTCCCCAATTTGCACTCCCCTCATGATGTGTTTGGTGTTAATCCCGACGTTGTACCCGGATTCGCCCTGCGGGTTGGGGTGGGGGTGGTGCTTGGGTGGGGACACATCGGTCAACGCAGGTTAACGCAAAAGTGGCGGTACGGCTCATGGCGGAGGCAGGTGCCGCTGCGGCGGAGAGCGACGCGGCCGCCGCCAAGGGCAGCCAGCGTGCTGCCGCTGCCGCCGCCAACCCGCTGGCGGACTCCCGGTTCTCTGCCATGTTCGAGGACCCCGACTTCACAATTGACGAGGAGGCGGAGGATTACCGGTTGCTTCACCCCAACGCGGCCCGGGACCAGAAGAAGAAGGATGAGGCGCTGCTGAGGGAGCACTTCGAGGTGAGCAGGGAGCAATTGAAAACTGAACCAAGATGAGGGAGGCGAGGGCTTCAGTAGAGGAGAGAAGGTTTTCTTTACGTTTTAATGATACGAAAGAACCCATTAAATTTGGAGCGAAATTTGAACCATCAGCTTTTGATTTTGTCCGTACACTGTTGGTTTTGGGCACCAGGCCCACGCTAGTATTGAGAAGTTAAAATGTGATATGGTAAGGCATTCGACAGACAAAACGTAAAGAGATTGTCCGCTAAGGAAAATCGTTGCCGCGCGACTTTTTCGATGCAGGAGGTTGTGTCTGGTTCCGAAGATGCAGATGACGACGATGGTGACGGCGCAGATGATGACAGTTTGGACGAAATGGACGAGCAACCAACGGAGGCGCGGGCGGCAGCTCGGTCCGCCGGCGGCCGCAAGCCCAACAGTAAGCGGCTACCGGACAGAGGGACGGATGTGGACGGAGCCCAGGGGCCGCCGGCCAAACGCGCCAAGAAGGACGATGGCTCTGCTGCTGGGCCCAGCATGTTTGCGGCCCGTGACGCAACCGCAGCGGAGGCGTTCCGCCGGGGAGAGTCGCTGGCGTTGAAGCTCAATCAGCCGCTGGCGGACCGAGTGGCGACGGACCCGGCAGCAGCACAGTCACGGCGGCTTGGCGGCAGCCGGGAGGTGTCGTTTGTACCGCGCGGCGGCGGCGGAGGCGGTGGCAGACGAGGGCGTGGTGGCCGCGGTGGCGCTGCAGTCCGCAGCAGTGGCAACGCCGGTGGCGATGGCGGCGGTCGCGGCCGCGGCCGTGGTGGGGGTGGTGGCCGTGGTGGGGGTGGCGGAAGGAGAGGAGGGCGGGGAGGTGGTCGAGGTGGAGGAGGACAAAGAGGGCGAGGAAGGGGCAGGGGCAGGCGGTAGCACACGGCCCCCTGCGGTGAGAGAGGTTAGGAACGGGATTAGGTGGAGTGGTTAGCAACCACCGATATCGAACTGCCACACTGGGTTCATGCTGCGAGTGTTACCAGTAGTTTTATCACTTGACGATTGGTTGAGGAATCCGTTGGTGAAGATTAGGATTACGGTACTGCTGTGTACTCGGAAGAACTCACGAGGCGAGGTGAGACAGATGTATACGGGATATCTGAGGGGACCAGCCCAGCCTGCAGCTTGGGGACATGATCCGTCCGTTTCTGTACGGTGGATGGATGGAGGAAATAAGAGCTGGAAAAGGGCTTGGCTGGAGGATTGGAGCCAACAACGGCCCTGGTTTAAGGGGGCATCCGTCACATAGCAATGGGGGCGGGGCCGGGGAGCATTGCACGGGTCGACTCGTACATCCAGATGTAGAGCCCCCCCCCCTTAACACACCACCACCACATAGTGCATGGGCGTCAGATGCAGGGTTGGTCCATACAAAGGGGGCTGATATGCAGACTGGGTGGGGCGACGGGTGATGTACGCATAGGGCTATGGAGCTATCCAGGGGCCATGGAATGACGAACAGCGAAAGAACCGACACTACCCTTGCATAGGAAAGAGTTGTCCAGCGAACCCCAACGTCAACGGGAATTGCAGCGGCGGCGGTGGAGACGGCGGAGACAGAGCGCAGGAGGGGCGTTGTGTTGCCCAACAAAGGGGCGTGGCCGTGACAAAACGATGAAGCGTGGCAGGCGGGAGCGTGGAGTGGCAGGAGAGCGAAGCGGGAGATGGCGGGTCGATTAGATTCCTCCATGAAGGGGGAAGTCCTCTCACGTCCAGCGGGGCATACCGTGGTGGTTAGTCCATCGGAGACGTAGATACGCGCCAAAAGAGGGCCTTGGGAGCTGCGCGTGTATGTTTGATGTGTGCTACCATAAAGTGCAGTTGAGGAGTTCAGGTCTGGAGCACAACCCTGTGCGGTCGAGTACAGTCATGTACAAGGTACGGGTTCGAAACATGTGGAGACCCAAATACGGACGCATGGACTGCGCCAGGTTGCGTTCAAACTGTGCCCCGACTTCAGAGTTTGGATTGGATCAGATGGGATGTGTGAACAATCGGGGGGGAAGGGACACGTCGTTTTGCGTGCACTGTGTCGCCCACTGCTCACTGCTCGGCACTGGAGCCGCATGCACCCTTACGTTGGGTGGGAAAACTTGAAAGCAAGAGCGTCCTGGTATTTTACGAATGAAGGCGTGTTGGATTGGATTCTTCAGATTTGTTTTCGTTAATGGCAGATACTGTCGCCCAGCCGATGTACGCAGCGCTCACATCTATCAGCAGCATTTTGGGAAGTGCAGCACCGTCACTTGGGGACGGGAGGAGCTGCTCTGATTCGCCTGCGCCTAAGGGGGAGAAAGCCATCACCTGGCCGGCTCCTGATATTCGCTCAGCGCCCGTTTCGCAGCAACGTGTAAGCCCACGCGTGCCTTTGTAGAGAAAGGCACTGAAGAAACAAGTCCGTTTGAATTTTGAAACCTGACCGCACCCGCCAGTACCCCTTCACACACCCCGATCACCACTTTTCAATGCTCGTTTTCCCGAATCGTGCCGCGACCCACATCCCAGTCCAATCATAACCCCTGTCGAAGTCCTCGGCTGTCGCTATTGTCACGTCATGCAGCTCTCGCAACGCTTTTTCCTTCCGTACCTAATCCTACCCCTTCTAAGCAGTCCTCCGGGACCACATATACTCGTGTAAAGTTACGAAAGGTCCTTCCCTCTCTTTGATCCATGGACTGGGTGTAATTGCTACTTGCGCAACCCTCCTCCCTCCTCGTCTGCTACCAGCCGTCCCCAGCTGCCGATTTAGCACCCCTTCGACCTCCCTTATTGGAATTTTTGGAGGCGTTGCGACTAGCTCGTGACATGGCCTGCTTCTGGTTCTGCTTCCGCCGTTGTGCTGTCACGATTTGCTGCACCTCCTGCTCGCCCAGCCGGTGCCGCCCCCAGCCGCCACCACCACCGCCGCCGCCGCCGCCGCTAGCAGGTGCCCTCTCCCGCGGCCGCCCTTGCTGCCGCCGGCTGTTCTCCTCCTCCTCCTCCCCATCATCACTGAGCTCTTCACCGGCGTGGATGCGCCATTCCCCGCCACTTGACTCACCTTCCCCTTGCCCTTCCCCATCACCTCCTCCTGCTCTTCTCCCGGCCGCTACCTCCTCCTCCCCCTCCTCTCCAACTGCCAACCTATCCAACCTCTCCACAACGTCGCCGCCGCCCACCTTCTGCCACTGTCCGTCCACCCCCCTCCTCCCCTCCATCTCCCCATCCCGCCCACTCACACCCTCCTCCTCTCCAGCTTCACTACCTCTGCCGACCTCCTCCCCTTCCTCCTCCTCCCCTTCCTCCTCCTCCTCCTCCTCCTCCTCTGCATCACCACTATCATTTGCCGCCGCAACCTCTAACTGATAGTCCTCTAGTACTTTCTGATGCTGCCTCTGAAATCCACTCGCCTCCAGCGCGACATCGAGCGCCCCCTCCCCGTCCGCCGCCGGTGCGGAGGCCAATTCCGCAAATACAGGCCGCACGTAGGGCAGGTTGCTGTCCTGTTCCGGCACGTACCCGATCTTCTTGCTGAAGAAACGGATGATACATTCCACGTCGCGAGAGAAGAGCTCCTCGGCGTTTGCGTGCGTCATGGACACCATCTGCGGGAAGTCAATCAACGTCAGTTCCTCGTCCTCGCCTGCATTGTTTTGGCGACCCGGCGACCACAGTGGCAGCAGCACCATTAGCAGCGGTAGTAGCAGCAACAGGAGAGAAAGAAGCAGGTTAAGGGTTACGTAGGCGAACACCTCCGAGAAGGCGAATCGGCGCTCTCGGGTCAGGAATACGGCAAAATGCATAATCCCAACTACCCCGCTGAAGCCCTGAAAAGTTCTTCCCCCGAGGTCACATGCCACTGAGGGGTAAAGGGAACTCTCACAGCTTCCCGGAAACAAGATCGGGCATGACAGGGCAGAGGGAGGCGGACGAAACTGCCGCCTGCCAAGTCACTCACTTATGAGCAGATTGAACTCGTTGAAGTCGCAGTGGATAAGGCCCTTGCCCGCCAGCCGGGAGATGAGCTCCATGCAGGAGAGGTACACGCGTGCGGGGTGGGCCATGGTACGAATCTGGGCTTGGGGAAGCGGGCCGTGGGTTTACGAGCACGATGGGACGGGGAATTTCGTACATAAATCCGGACGAGCAGACCAAGACGTGGAAAAGAGGAGGAGAAGGAGGAGGAGAAAGCGTGAGAGAAGAACGGAAACTGGCTAGGGGACCACCCGGCCCCCGGCACCCCAGTGTGAGCACCGACGAAACCCTCATAACCAAACCAACGCCCTCAACGGACACACCTGGACCATGGGTCGCGCGTTCACAAGACCCATCAGAACGGCATGGCGGTTGTTGTCTATGGCCTGAGGAACTGGGAACCCGTGCTCATATAGGGCTTTCATGAACGCGTACTCCTTGAGGGCGGCCAAACGGCTTAGGTACAACCAGCTATAGTTTTGACGCCGACCCAGGTAGTCGCGCTTAGATTTCACCGCACGAAAAGATGTTCGGCCAAGACGGTGTAGCTTAAGGGCAAAGACCTCGCCATCGTCGTTCGTCACTTCGAAGATGTCCGATTCCTTGCCGACGCCAATTTGGCGGCCGACGCCGCTGATATGCCCACGGCTGACGAGGGTGCGGATAGCCAAGAAGTCATAGCCCATATACGTCAAACGGTATCCCTCATAGTATTTGCTGTCGTGATGAAGCAGTTTGTGCCGCATAAGAGTTTTGATGCTTTTGAAAGTGCCGCCATGCTTCAGACCTGAAATGCTATCTATGAGCTCAATCGGCACGAGCTCATGGTTTTTCTGGCCCATTTCGACGGCTGTAAGCACGCGGAAGTCATCTTTGGACAAGTAACGCAACGCATTAACGTCCAGCTTCATCTTTTACGGCTGCTTTGTAAGTCCAAAGCAGCAACCCAGTTCTTCAGCAGTCTGGCAATTCGTGTTCCGCTGCATGCTGACTAATGTTACTGCCACTGCCGTACGAAGGCTGCGTACAAGACCAGATAGAGAACTTACAACACTTGTTATATTCAATGATCTAAAAATATGACATCAATGAACATATTTTTTTAGTCATGGAGACCCGAAAGACCGAAGACGAGCTAACTGTTAACTGAACCTAGAACGGGCTGTTTGAGCAAGCCTTTTCGGCAGTCAACAAGAGCCCTTTGATACGCATCAGTGCGCCCAAAAAACTTTCCATCCTGCCACATAGTCTTAACGGTCGCTTACGAGGCCTCCGGCGGCCTTTAACAATATCATGCTACCCCCTGCAAAGTACCTGTATCACAAAACACTCTCATGCTTAAGAGAAATTACCGGCGTCCGAGCGTACATTACTTTCCCCATTGCTGCTGTCGCCCATCACATCCCCGATCACGTTCCTGCCATTCTTGCCGCCGTGGCCTGACATCCAGTAAAATCACACACCTCGCGAAGCTATCCCCTCCTCAGATCTCCCTGCCCTCGTAACGCGTCTCTTAACCGCGCGCAACCCGTCAATCCATTGAAATCTTAAGCCCTAGCGCATCCAAGCTAATCGAAGCTCCCATTCTAAATGCCCCGCAAGCATGTGTTAGTCCCGCTAGGTGTGGTCGCCGTTGGCATACCGGGTTTGGTCGTTTCCATTTGTAAACATTTCCGTCCATCTCATTTTTCCTTTCCCCTTCCAATTCCGATGGATCCCATTTGTGCAGACGTTATCACGAACTGGCATGTGGAGATCACCGTATCCTGTGTGTACGACACATCCACCGACAACATCCTATTGCATCGTACAGCTTAGCGTTATGCCAAAGTTATAATACCTTTGCGCAGAGAGATCAGCGCAATATTGCACGACAGACACACAGCGCCAACGCCGTGTTTAAAACACGTCATAAAAAGTCATCGTCGTCCGAATCGATGTACCACCCCGGCGCGCGTTTGCGCTTTGGCTTTGGCTCCTCCGGTGCCGCCTCCCCACCGCTCACTTCTATCGCTCTGCGATCGCGAACCGCCCCTTTGGCAACCCCAGCCGGAGCGGCACCTGCCGCCAATGATGCAGGTCCTGCAGCCTTGGACGGCGCTGGCGCTGATGGCGCCTTCGTTGCCGCAGCCTTCGTTGCCACAGCTGCGGCGGCTGTTGCTGTGGCCGCCACTGCCGCCAGTGACGGCACGGGTTTCGCAGGTTGTGTGTTAGGCCCTGCGGTATGGCGAAGAGGTTGCGCAAGGGGACAGCCTCCTTGGGATCCCCTGGGTTGTCCCGCCGCCGCCACTGCCGCCGCCGCCGCCGCCACTGCCACGGCTGCCGCTGCCGCTGACAGGACTGCCGGCTTGCCGCCCCCGGCTGCTGCCGCAGTGACAGCTGCGGAAGGCCTGCCGCCGGTTCCGGAGCTCGTCGGATGCGCTGCTGCTGACGCCACCAAGGCACCCGTGACGCTGCTGGACAAAATACTACCACTACTGCTAGTGCCACCCCCACCGCTGCTGCCGTAGCCGGCGGCAGCAACAGTATTGTGACCCGTGGGTCTGTTGGCCGACCCAGGGTTTGATTGCGGTTGCGGTTGCAGTTGTAAAAATGACGATGATCTGTTGCCGCAGGGCGGTGCTTGCCTCGACGCGCCGAGGGTGGTTGGAGAGGCAGCAGTAACTGCCGAGGGCGTACGGGCTGCTGCATCTGACGGCGCCGGCTGCGGTTCAGCCACCGCTGGGTGCGGTGACCGATGCATCGCTGGGCCTGAAAGCATTGCCGCCGTCGCCGCTGCAACCGCAGCAGTGGGGGCAGTGGCTGCGGCGGAAACCTGCACGGAAGACTCAGAGCGCGGGACACTCGTCGCCGCTGCCGGCGCCGGCGTCGAAATGGGGCCTGTTGCGGCAGCGGAGGGGTCCAGCGGCGTCGGCGTCACGCTAACGCTGCCGCATAGCGGTGGCCGCGGCGCCGCCGGCGGTAAGCTCGGACGCCCGCCCACCCGCCCGGCCCCGCCCCGGCTGCCGATGCTCCGCAAGCCAACACCCATGCCAGCGACGCCACGAACTGCTGTCACAGGCGCAGCTGCGGTGCCTAGGCCGCCACCAGGGCCCACTGGTGTGGCTGTGGCGGCGGCGACGGCGGCGCCACCCGCCTCCGCCAGCCGTCGCTCCTCCTCGTCTCCTCCCTCGATGGGCTTCCCGGCAACAGTACAGCTGAAGATGAACGACACGTCGGGTGCCGCTATTCTGCGCATGACGGCATCGGGGACGGTTTCGGGGTTCGGGTGGTGGCCCCAGTTCGCCAGGTCCTCCTCCGCCGGCTCACCGGACTGCATGGCCGGAATGAATTTAGCATATTAGGGTTGATCAGGATTAGAACATACTCACATATAATACGTTTGGTTGAAGGTATTATTTATGTCGTTCTGACTATTTTATAAAAGAAAGAAAAGAAATAATTTAGAAAAACATTGATCTCTACAGGCGTTGGGAAAATGGAAAAGAGCATGCCTAAGCTGACAAAGTAAACAAGGAAAAATGCATGCACGCACATATGCCAGTAGCGTCAAATATAAAACTGAACAGAGCACCCATTCCTCGCGCTCTTGCTTCACTCAAATGGCGGCAAGAACTTTCCTTTCCTCCCCAAAAATCAGATAATCAGATTTTTATTCTTCTTTTGATGGTCACCGGGTATCGGGGGTCCCCTGTCATCCGTTCGTTACACACACCTGCCGCTTGTGAACCGGTGGCAGTCGCACCCCAACCTCCGCTGCGCCCTTCGTCGCCTGCGTGGAAGATACCTCCCCGCGGCCCCCACCGCCTCTGCAGCGTTGCGCCACAACGTCGTCTTCAAATGACAGGTCGATGAGGCTGATGTCGCTACGCCCCGCCACCGGCCCCACGTCCGGCGGTGGCGGCGGCAGTCCCGGCCCGCCGCACATATAGTCGTACGTGTCAGACCATGTGTCGGCATTGAGGGTGAATAGCTCGCGGAGGTCCTCCGCCGTCATCACGTTGGCGGCGGCCTTGCCTGTACAACAGTGACGGTGATGGCGGCAGCGGTGAATGCATGTCAAATGGTGGCCGAAACCTAAGAGATCCGCTTAGCTGCGTTGACCGTTGCGGGGATTATCCAGCTGTTGTGACGCAGGTGAGGCGTAAGCGGAGTGGTGGTGACGGCGGCCGGGGCGGCGGTTGGGGGATGCTGCCGGGATACGATGCGGCCAAGGGAAACAGCCAGACACGCACATACACACAACTGACCCAAACACACACACACACACACACACACGCTTACACAGACACAGACAGACACACAGACACACACACACACACACGTGCCTCGTCTAGGTTCCTGGGCACCTGACATCTACAATATATTCCTTATATGTCCCGCAGAACCCACCATTCTTGCTCACGAGCTGTTTCAGTCCCTCCTTGCTGAGCTGCCGCTGATAGACCTTCTCCTCAATACTGCCGGTGGACAAGAAGCGGTACACGAAGACGCGTTTGCGCTGACCGTCACGCCACACCTAAGAACGGAGTGGGCGGAGGACACGGGGGGAGGGGCAGAGGGATCTAAGGACTCCCGACCGTGACCAGGGAGAGGGATATTGGAGAGCAGCAGCACGTGTGACGCAAAGAAGGAATCGCCGCGTGGCAGTAACGATGATGACACTACATGACATGACGATGAGGAGGAGGAGCAAGGACGCCAAGGGATGTAAGACAATCAAAACGGGAAAACCCTCAAATAAACCCGAAACATAACATAATGCCCCTTGAAACGGCCCATGGACGGTTACCCGAGCGGCAGCCTGCTGGTCGTTAGCGGGGTTCCTGCCGATGGGGGGGAGGTGTTTCGGAGCGGGAGGTTAGGTTTCGACGTTCGGGAAAGAGAAAGAGAAAAAGATGGCGGCAAACAGGTGTGAAGAAGGTGTGAGAAGAGGGAACACCAGCAACCAAATCGGGTCCGGATGTACAAGGTCCGATACCATCCTGTTCATGACAGTTGGATACAGTCTGCTGCGGAGGTGGTCAGGAAGCAACGGACTCAGTCCTATGCAACTCCGCATAAGGCCCTTTGCCCCTGCCATTGACGCTGGTCGACGCTGATTGATGATCATCACTGAACTCCGAAGTTGTCCCCCTAGGGTGGGGATAAGGGGTTAAGGGGGTCGACGGACGCACATGGACGGACGCACCAGTCGGGGTCGAACAGCACCAAGCGATTGGCCCCTATGAGATTGAGCCCGCAGCCACCCGCCTTAGAAGACAGCAAGAAAGCGAACTGACGCTCAGCGGGGTCGTTGAAAACCTGGCGACAAAGGATGTGATGGTGGTGGTGGTGGGGAGGTGCGGGGAGGGGAAGGAAACAGTTAGGGCAGGGCAGGGCAGGGCAGGGCAGGGCAGGGCAGGGCAGGGCAGGGCAGGGCAGGGCAGGGCAGGGCAGGCCAGGGCAGGGCAGGGCAACATGTGCACATACCACTTATACATACACGCTCACTAACAAGTGCAAGCTTCGAATGCCCCCCCCTGCCCAACCCATTTATCACCTTGACCAACTTTTGTCGCTTGTTGATGGTCGTCGTGCCGTCCAGGCGCACGAACGGGTAGCCCCGCTCCCGACACAAGTGGGCGAACAGATCCAAAGTTGAGGTGTAGTTGGAAACCAGCACGATCCTGAGGGGGCAACCGCCTCGAAGGATTTGGTTTTGAAGCTTCAGGAGGAAAGACAGCTCGTCCCTAAGGATTCTGAGCTTAGGAGGGAGCGTTGTAATGCTCGGGATCACTTTGCGCTCGCAGCTCCATATCCGATTTTTAAAACGCAGGAATGCTATTTCGGAGCATGATCACTGGAGATGCCTTTTCAACCCTTAAAATCTTATTAAATGTTGATCCTTAAGAGCTTTTTAACGTTAACGCTTACACGTTAATGAAGTATATAACGTTTTAGATTTCATTCCCCTTACACTTGCCAACCTACCTGTCGTTCGTTTCCGAGTACAGCACGTGCAGCATGCGGGAGAGAACTGCCAGCTTGCCGGATACCGCCTCCCAGCCTGCTGCCATACCGCCCCGACCCACTCGGCCATTGTCGAAGAGGCCAGGCGGGAACAACGACCCCACGTCCTGCAGACGGGAGGAAAAGGCGGACACATGTCGGGGTTCTTTAAATGAGGCACCACACGGACCTTTAAATTGATCCCTGGTTTTGGGGTTTAGATTAAGGCTTGCCCTTCCACACGACACGCTGTCAACGATCTGCAAAAACACTTAAAACCCTGAAACCCTAAACCCCAAATCACAAACTTTAAAAACGTTTAAATCTCTAAACTCTGAAAACCATCAGACACATACCTCGAAGCCATCCGCGCGGCCGCCATCTCCATCCTCCCCGCCGCCACCCCCCAAGGCCGCCGCCGCCTTGCTGTGCACCGCGTCGTAAATGAGTTTGGGGTGGTTGCAGAGCTTCTTCAGGGAGGTGATGGCGGACAGGACGCCACTGGTGCGGCCGTTGAGGACTCTGCGAGCGGCTTTACTTTGGAGGAAGTGGCCGTAGAGCTGGCGTTGAAGATCCGTCAGCCGGCAACACACCACTTCGATGACCTGAAAGGGATTGTTGCTGTTGTTCAAAAAGCGGAAATCGGAGAGCAAAACGCGGAGAACGAGTGAGCGATGGTGGGTGCAATCACCTTAGTTGTTATGTTTTTGCCTGTAACGGCAACAACAGGTGAAGACGAAACACAGACAGAAAAAACACAATACAGGACAGGACAGGACGGTATAGAATCGTGAAAAGTGGCAGGTGTGCAGGCACCTTTGGTGGCAGGTGTTGGCTGAGCAGCTTGTTAGTTCGGCGCAGAATGAAGTTGTTGGTCAGTCCGCTCAGCTCCCGACTCCGTTCCTCACCGAGAACAACCTCCTCGGGGGCCGCGTCTGGCTCTCGACCCGCGAGGATGGGCAGCTCGTAGTACTTCCGGAACTGCAGAAGCCAGACAGGCAGACGGACGGACGGACGTACAGATGGACGATTGGAGAATGGACAGATAGACAGATAGAAAGATAGGTAGGTAAACAGACAGTTGGGCAGACAACATAAAGCTTTCCAAAAATTGTGATCAAATGAGTCCCCCACAGCTCGTATACGGCTGCGTGAGAGGGGCCAACCGGGGCCCCCCATCCCCTAATGGCCCAGGTGATTTCGGAAATACGATGATCTGAGGTCCCCATCTGAGGACGACGAGGAACGACGGTTTCGGAGGAAGGTGTCCCCATGGCTTCATGAAAACAAGGATAATACATAAACACGAGCAGAAAACAAACATAAAATAGTAGTGGTAAAAATAATAATTATTATTATAACACTAATAATAAAATATAATAATATAATAATATAATGATATAATAATATAATTTTGATGTTGTTAGCGATGTAAAACATACACACACACACACACACCTGAGCAGGTAGCCCCAGCACCCCCGGGTTGCAGAAGTCAACCATCGCGAAGAACTCGTCAAGATGGTTCTGCATGGGAGTGCCTAATCAGGAAACGGCGGTGGCAACGGTGGAGGGTGTATGTGTGGGATGCCTTATTAGGAAATGGGGATGGCAAATACGGGGACCTGGGGAAGGGCGGGTTGCCAAAACCATTTCCCTCTCCTGAATGCATTTGTAGGGCTCACCGGACAGCAGCACGCGACGCTTGCACGACAAGTTGTCGAGCGCCTGCACGTGGGGCAGTAGCAGCAACAGCAGCAGTAGCAGTAGCAGTAGGAGGAACAGGCGGGGCGGGAACCGGAGCACCAACGACAGTGTTACACCAGGGGGATGTGTGTGTGTGTGTGCTTTCAAACAGAGTCCCGAGGGAATTTGAGAAGCCGAAGCGCAGTACTGCAGTAAATATATGCGTGGGAGGGGGGAAAGAAGAACCCGTACATATCATACATAGATCCGTGTGCGTGTCTGGTGTATGCCCGCATTTCGACATGGGCCGCCGAAACCGTCACACGTCCTATGATGACCTGCTGCTGGCAATTTCTCCATCTTTCCCAGAGATACAGGTTCAAGCGATTCGGCCCAACATACGAGAGCATACGACACTTGAAACGGGGCACCGTTTCCCGAGCTTCCTCTTCCCTCACACAACCCTTCGAGCGGTGTCTGAGACCTCTGAAGCACTCGGGAAGGGAACTTACTCACCCTGTTGGTTAACGTGGCATCGTTCTTGAGACGATGTGCCTACATGCGCAGAGAATGCATCGCAGCAACGCACAGCATTGTAAAGCACAGCAAAGCGAGCTAAAGCGTATAGGAAGGCGGGATGGGCCTCGAGTAAGGCGAAGATGCGCGAGGGGAAGGGGGCCGCGGACGTAAACGACACTTAACAGAGTTTAGAGTGCAATCAGGATGAAGAGTGCCGGAGGAACGAGTAACGGAGATAAGCAGACACCATCCAATCAGACACACACACGTGTTCCTACTTCGCACGACTAGTCACGCGCCGACGAAGCTCCTGATGGTTCCTCTGACCCACGGATCCTCTGCTGGCCTTCTCAATACTCGATCCTAAACACTCCCAACACATAAGCAGTTAGACAGACACACCCAATCATCCCCCTCCCACCTCGTCGCACAAAAGGAGGTCGCAGGCATGGGGCACCTGGAAGCGCTCGGCGTGCAATCGGAATGTCTCGTAGCTGATGATCAGGACCTGGATGAAAGGGGGGAGTTGGGTGGGGCAGGGGGGAGTTGGGTGGGGCAGGGGGGAGGTGGGCGGGGCAGGGGGGATTTGGGTGGGGCGGGTGGGGAGTCGGTGGGGCAGGGGGGAGTTGGGTGGGGCAGGGGGGAGTTGGGTGGGGCTGGGGGGAGTTGGGTGGGGCAGGGGGGAGTTAGGTGGGGCGGGTGGGGAGTAGGGTGGGGCGGGTGGGGAGTTGGGTGGGGCAAGGGGGAGTTGGGTGGGGCAGGGGGCAGGTATGAAGCAACTGACCAGGGAACCCGGCGGGGGGGTGAGGGGGTATGGGAGGGAAATGAGGGGGGAAGGTGTTGACACTAACACAACATATACGGGTGGGGTGGTCCGGGATGATGTTGGAGCAAGCCGCTTGAAGCCCGGCGAACAGGGTGAGGGGGCGGCTACAGCCACAGCCACAGTCACAGCCACAGCCTGGGTGGACTGGACTGTCGCTTCCCTTGCTGGGAGCTTAAGCGCCAAAACGCTAAACAACCCCGAGTGCCCCCCCATCCACCTTGTAAACATTTGAAGGGTGCAGGAACATCCCGATGTTCGCCACCACATCTTCCCTGGAGCTCTCGCACATCGCCAAAACCTTCAAACGGCCCTGCACAGTTATTACTTCAGCCGGTATGTCAGTTGTTCGTTTGTTGATTTGTTTGGACGTAAATCTTTTCAGTCCTCACCGAACTTGTACACCGTACGGTACGCCGTATCTCATCACCCATGCAGGAGACCACGTATCCCCTGCGGCCCTCCTCCTGCCTCCCTCCCCTGTGGGAACGCTGTACCTGCAACCACTTGGTGCACTCGTTGTCCCAGTTCGAAACCAAGCTGGTGGGGCAGACGATGATGGCTCTGCGGGCGATGGGGCAGCCTCCCAACAGGGTGTGGCCGCTGGTGAGCAGGGTCCACATGAGGGTGATGCCCTGGAGGGTCTTCCCCAAACCCATGTCGTCCGCAAGAATGCAGCCTGCGCGATAACTCAGTGGCATGGGTTTGGCAGGATGGCGGGAGAGTATTCCCATCATCATCATATTAATAATGAGGAGGATAAAAATGATAATAATAATGGAATGGGTGGACTTAAGCAAAGCAGTGCACAGCTACTAAACCCTTTCCCCCACCAAAACCCGATCTATCTTCCGCAGCCACCTCTTTCTCTTCCCCTTTCCCTTCCTCTTCCCCTTCCCCTTCCTCTTCCTCTTTCCCTTCCTCTTTCCCTTCCCCGCACCCCCGCCCCCTCCTGGAGCCTTCCTAAGGTCGAGTCCTTGACCTTTCCCATCCACAGCCAAGGTTCCGCCCCTCCGCTCCCACCCTGTCTGCCTTCCAGTCTCTGTCCAGTCACACAGTCGAACATGAACTGCACACCCTCGCGCTGATGCGGTCGGAGGAAGCGAACAAGCATGGTATCTACGACAACCGCATCGCTGGCGGCAGCGTCGCTGCTACCGACAGGCGCCGCCGCCGCCTCTTCCACTGACCCATGGGGTGCTTGCCATAGCACCAGGGGCTCTATACCCTCCGGAAGGGCGGGCTCCTGCGTCAATCGAAGGCGTGAGTGTAAAGTGGCGTATAACCGTTACGTAGCCATTATATAATCAAATAATAACTATAACCGTTCGCAGGATGTTATGGGTCAAGTTTTTGGCTTACCGGAACGGGCGAGGGCGGGGCGGGTGGCTCCGAAGGAGGTTCCGGAGCCGCTGGCAATGTGGGGTTGGGCGGCTTCAAGGTCATCATGGGGATGGGAAGGGGTGTGGAGCTCCCCCAGGGAACGAAGTGTCGCCGCGCGGCCAACTTGCGGCGCAGAGCCTGTTTAGGACACGAAAAGGTGTGTGCGTGTGCGTGTGTATGTGTATGTGCGCGTGTGTGCTTAGGGGGGGTTGTAGCGGTTCCAGGGTCGCGGGGCTTCCCGAGGTGAGCGTGTTGACACGTGGCGCGGACAACCGACACCAGCGACACCAAAGACGCGGGGCCGCCGGTCCAGAGAGAGAGAGAGAGAGACCCGCATCCCTTCTTTCTTATATAAAGAGCCATCCCTGCGCCCGTCTCACCACATTTTCCCTTCGCCGCACGGATCCCTCGTCGCTGTCTCGTACCTCCCCACCCCACTCCTCTCTTTCCTCACCTCGCTCATTCTTGGTGCTCCCTGGAGCGGACTCTGGAAGGGCTTTCTGAGAACCACCTGGCTCTCCATAACGGAAAGGAATTTGGACATGAGCGGCTGCCGGCAAGTCTGGAGACTGCGCGGAGGCAGAGGTAGAAGGTGAGGGAGATGGAGGTACGGCGCAGCGGGTTTGCGAATATGGACATGTGGATTCATGAGTTCGTCATGTGGCAGGAGAGTTCAATGAAGTTTGTGTGTGTGTTTGTGTGTGTCTAAAGTTGCACCTTCTTCCAATCCTCTTTCCTCTCATCTGTTCGCCTTCCACTCCTCCCCCCTCTCCTCCCCCCTCCCCTTGCCCCTCCCCTCCCCCCTCCCCTCCCCCTTGCGCCTCTTCTCACCCGAGCCCAGCCGTGTCCACAGGTCAGCCACTTTCAGACCCGCAACCGGGACTCAAGTGCCGGAGCTCACTCCCCTCTTCTTGAACGTGTCGCCACTGAGACTTAACGATGATAAAATACAGCGTTTTCCCGTGATGAGTACCAGCCCTTTGCCCCTTCCCCCTTATCCTCCGTTTACCTTCCCTCTTTCTTCTTCTCACCTGTTATTAAGGAGTGCCCGGATGTTTTCCTCGCGACGGCGCTGCAGCTCCGCCTCACTCGGCGAATCTTCATCCCCCTCGTCCCCCTCATCGCGCAGGCGGCTCACAGCAGGGCGTGAGGGTTGTGCAGGTGTGGAAGAAAGGCTGCACCGGCGCAGCGTTAGCCTGGGCCATGTGAGAAGGGGCCAGCAGCGAAAAAGGATGTAATAAATCCAAAAAGGGTCAAAAGGGCAAAGGACGAACGAGCGGAAATTACAAGTGCGAACACAGAAGCACTCTAGGACTGAATCCCTAAGAATTCGTAAGTTGGTTGTGAGTAAGTTGTAGTCATTAGTAATGAAAAAGGGATGGGAGAGGACCTGATGACACGCCTGTCATGACATGCCGTGAAAGGTCATCAGGTCCTGCTCTTAGGCCGGACCACAACAGGCCGTACGGCGAAGGCAGCCGTGAGCCCGTATGCGGTGATCTGGAAGAGAGCAAGAGGTGGAATGGAAAACGGGTAGGGGCCCTCCATGATGCGGAGGTAAACCGAATGAATGCAGGTTTAGGTCGATTGTCGATTCGCATCAAGGTTGTGTCTTTCTATGTAAGAGGGTTAAGGAGCCGACGGAAGGAGCCGGGGTTCTGTGGGGCATTGTTGTGGAGCAGAAGCGCTCTCCCTAGAATGATGCTGCGTTACCGTTGGCAGGGATGTGGGTCAAAACCTTCTTCTCCTTCGCCGTCTCTCTTGTTTTCTTAGATAGCAACCGTTAGATAGCAACCTCCCCCCCCCCAGCATTCTGATGCGTGAGAAGGTCGTCTGTTCACCACCCACGTTGGTCTGAGATTGCATCCAAGCGATCAGCATAACCCGGGGTGTGGGGTCCATGAACGCCCTCCTGGCATCGTGAGTTAGTGACTCGCCCAACAAGCCATGCATGACGGGACTTCGATATTGGGGCTTACATCGTAAGCGCGAGGACAAAATACAGGCAAGGCGCGGGGTTTTACCTAGACTTGGTCGTACCTGCCGGTGCCGGCTCGAGGAAATGCCGTCCCAGGTGGCCTCGGAGGCCGGCTCGGCAGAAGTTCGGCCTTCGCTCTAGCCCGAGCATTTTCAGGAGAGTCTTCTTCTTTTCCGTCTGAAATGTCACTGTCATCAGCTGTTCCCGCTCCGTCATAGCTCTCCTCGTCGTCGTCGATTGCAGCTCCTTCAGTGCTCTTCCAACATGCGTAACATAGTAGTTATTATGTTAAGCCACTTGTTCTACAGATAATTGTAGAATGCAAGCAATTACAAAACTTGCCAGCGCGCACTCCTCTTCTTGCTCGCTGTCGTCGCTAGCCATACAGCACTAATAGTGCACCACCACATACATAATAACTACAGTGATAGCCTTTAGTTATACGCATATTCACTTCACTAAATCAAATCTTTCGGTGCTGAGTGATCGTGTGCTAGTGGTCAAGTTCCGTGCTGTGCATGACCTGACATGGATGGTGTGAGAGGCAGGAAAGACCGTTATGTTAAACATCGTTGCACAAAATTTCACGAGATGTAATAAACCAGCTCGCTTTGTTTGTGATTGTTTACCTCTCTAATTTTATGTCATAGACGGTGGCAACCGACTGTCGATTGGGTTCCACGGATTAGCCGGCGTTAGCCCAGCGATCATGACCAAGCCCCTCCTCTCTCTCTACACGCAGACGCAGACGCATGCACCTGTACCGCCTAGTTAACTGCCGGCGTGTACAAGTCCCTTCCAAGTCCACCACCCCACTCACTGAGGGTGCTCGATGAAAGGTTTGCTGGATTGTTTTCTGCCTGGGATCAACTTCTGGCGCAGGCCGTTTCCGCACTTACCACAGACTATATACGTAGCAGCGCCCCTGGGCGAGGCCAGACTGCTTTAGCCGCGTGCGAGCCGCTAAGGCCGCAGATGTATTCCAAGGATTTCTTTGCTTGTCTGTCTTTTCCTTTAGTTCTGCCTCTTGCCTAATTTCTGTCCTGACAAGCCCATTTTCCCTGCTTTAGAAGCACTCCCGCCCCTTCCTTTCCTCTCCCCTCCCGGGGCTTGGTACGTTGTTGAACGAAAACCACCTCCGGCATCCCCATCCCCCAGCCTCAGGCTCTGATACCTGATTCCGCAATATCCACTTCCAACGCCATTACAAAACTTGCACCAGCTTTCGGCATCCAGCCACATTGTGATGCAGCAAATGCACAAACCACCCCGACCCATTTCCTCAACCGACGGCATCGCGTCCCAGTCCCCTCCCAACAAAACACAACCCAACGTCACAGTCTTCATCACTTTCACGGCTGCGCCTGTTGAGGATCGGTATGCGGCGCAGCAAAGACTGCGTCTCAAGAATGAATGAAGTCGATTCACGGACAAAATCTTGAATTTGGTCAACGTGATGACACGGTGACGTGATGACATCGCAAATCCAAATCCTGCCGATAAGCGTCAAGCCCTGCCTGCTACAGAAAACCACCCACATTCCGTACACCTAATCTGCTACCGTGAAGCCAAAGGCGGTGCAGCAGCTGCTGCCGCGGTGACACCACCAGTGCCTTCATACCGCACCAGCTCTTCAGGGGAAAGTTTTCCATCCAGGACCAGCTTCCCAACTTCCGGTACGAAATGTGCCCCGTCGTTCGCAAGTAGATCGCACAACCAGCGAAGCCGTGCAAGGTACGCCTCACCACTTCCAGTGGCGGCAGTGCCAGCAGCAGTATAACTAGAAGCAGAAGCAGAAGCAGAAGCAGAAGCAGAAGCAGAAGCAGAAGCAGAAGCAGCGGCGGCACTAGGAGCGCCGTGTTGACGAGCCAGCTGAGCCTCAATGGCCAGTGCGGCCTGTACGGGATGCACCGGCGTCACGCTGCTCAGCGCATGCGCCAGTACGGCAATGGCTTTATCTCGCACTGGCTCGCCTGTCGTTGTGAATGCCGAGACTACATGGTGCGGCGGCGGCGTCGCCGCCGCGGCTGCTGGAAGTGCCGCCGCCGCCGCCGCGTCCGCCGGCACGTCCGTGGCAGTCGGCGCAATAGGCGCCGATGGTGCCGGTGCTGGAGGGAGGGGCGCCGCCGGCGGCACGGTCAGCACCGGCGCGGTTATGCCCAGGTTCTGCATTGCTTCCCGGAGTGACTCCTGAGTTTGCGGAACCTTGGCTTCATTCAGGCGCTTGATGACGGCGACGATGCCCTTCATATCGGCTGCTACTTGCGCCAGTGCATGCGTGCCAATACTGGCGGTGGAGGCGCTACCAGCACCGCCAGCGGCGCCGCTGCCGGCCGCCTCGCCCGTCAACACACCGCCCGTCACCGCCTTGGCGGCGGTCTTGCTGGCTCGCATCACCATTATTGCCAGCTTCGAGTGCTTGTATAACTGGAAGTTGAAAGGTCGGTCATACATCGCCTGCGCGCAGTTGTTCAGCTCCGAAACCGCCTCCGCCTCCTGAATGCGGGCTTGCTCCAGCTTGGCGAGAGCCGCCGCGATCCGGTCTGATAACCGGCCCTCGAAGCTACTGCCGCTCCTACTGCCGCCGCCGCCACCACCACTGCCGGCCGCGGCCGCCGTCGGGCTGGGCATGGCAGCAGCCCCCGCTACCGTGGCAGCGGCGCCGGCGGCTGCAGACGTCTTAGTTGTTGGTGCGGTAGGCCCTGTGATAGATCAAGAGAGGGGACCATCCGCAAAACGGTGTCTTTTGATCAAGAGATTTATGCCACTCATCGTGCTGGGCATCGGGCAGCCTTGCCTCCCGGTAGACCGGGAAATCGTTTGAGCGATTGCGCTTCTTTCCTAACGAACATCAGGCCCTAATGCAACGTCTTGGTCCACTGACCTACGGGTCAAGCCCATTCTTTACGTACCCGCCGAGTCAGCGACTGGTATCGCGGAAGGTTTGAACGTTTGGCGCTTGGCGGCACGGGAGCGACCCGCAGCGCAGAGGGCATCTTCGCCGTCTGCTTCACCGCTGCCGCCGCCGGCGGCGGTGGTGGTGGTGGCGGTGACTGCTGCTGCCGGCGTCGCTGCTGTGGTTGCCGCCGGCACCGGCGGCGCCGACCCTGGCGCTCCGTTAGGGGTGGCACTGACTGGTTGCGCGGTATCAGCGCGGTGACGTTTTTGTCGTTGGCCAACCGGTGGCGAGGCAGCAGACGCGCCCTGCAGACGCGGCGTGTGAATGATTATGTGTATGTGTATGAGGAAGGCAGGGTTAAACGGGGAAACGAACGCAGTAAAGAAAGGTGAGCGGATTTGGCCATGAGGTGATTGCAATGCCCCTCTTGTGCTGCGACAGAGTGTCACATTCATCCTCACACTCATCCACAGAGCTCTCATGAGGGAGGGAAAGCACTCACCGGAGCATCCTCCATAATCGTGTCTTCAGCCCTGCGCTCCGAAATGGCTGCCGCTGCCGCCGCTGGCGGTGTTGGAGTTGTCGCCGGCGGCGCAGTGTCCTCCGCCGTGGCCCCAGCCTCGACCTTTGCCTCATCTTCCGTCGCCGCCTTCGCCTTCTGCTCCGTCGCCGAGCTACGCCGCTGGGCCGCGCCCCGTGTTCCCGCCCGGCCCGCCCCATAGCGTCCTTTAGCACGCCCCGAAGCCGCCTTGGCGGCGGCGGTCGTCGTCCCGCCCCGCGTCCGGGCGCCCTTGCCGTCCGGATCGGCCCCCGTGTCCTTGTCCTCGTGCACCTGCTCCATTCCCGCAACCTCCACCATCGCAGGGGCATCGGTTGGCGGAGCCACGCTGGGCACCTCCACCGGCGCCGGTGCCGCCGCTGGCACCTCATCGTCCTGAGCATCCGCCCCGCCTTGCCCTCCCCTCCCCGCTGCTTCAACCTCCGCCTCCACCGCACCCGTACTACCTTTCCGTGCGCTGCGCCTTGTCGTGAGGGTGGCGCCATCATCTGTAGGATCAGACAGTGGCGCCGGCGCCGGCGGCCCCACAGGCCCCGGGCCCCCCTCCTCCTCTCCCCCTCCTTGGCTGCGCCTGGCAGCGGCAGTGCGTGTCTTTGACCGAGTCGGCCGTGACGCCGCGGCTGCGCCCTCCTCCCCATGCTCGGAGCTGGCAGGCTGCTTCCGCCCCCGCGCGCTCCCCCGCGCGCTGGTCTGTCTGTCAAGAGCTCCCACGGAGGTTCGGCCACTGAGGACCGGCTCGTCGCTATCCACATCACGTGGGGCTGCGCTGCCGCCGCCTCGCCGATGTGGTTCATCCGGTGACCCCTCTGCCGTGTCCGTGGCCTCTGCTGGCGGCTTGGACACCGCCGCCGCGGCAGCAGCCCTAGAGCGAGTGGTTCGGGTTGTGGGCGCAGCAGCCAGCCCGGGAGGTGAACTTTCACCATCTGGGTCAGCGCTGGATGCTGCTTTCGCGCCTTTTTTTCCACTGCCACTGCGTGTTCGGGACACCGTGCGGCCTAGGCTGCGGCCTGTAGGTGAGATTTCTGGGTCATGGGTTTCATTGGTCACATGAAGCTGGGGCTGTGACAAGGAAGGCTGTCTCTGCTGCTGCTGAGGTAGTGAGTCACCTGGCTCCGGAGCTGCAGCATCAGAAGACTGTGTTGATACTCCGGCGGGGAGATAAGGGGGCTTTCCGTCAGCCGGCGGGGCCTCTTGGCCGCGATCCACGTCTGTGTCGCCCCTACCCGTTTCCTTCACCGCGGTACTCGCCGCCTGCGTCTGAGTTGACGAAGGAGCGCCATCCCCATCCGTGGCTGTGCGGTCTGGGCAGTCAGGTTCCACTATTGCCGTAATAGGTGAAGCTGCAGCCGTTGCGTCCTGTTGCATCCCTGTTCGATCTGAATTATTCCACAGCAACGTGATCGACCTAAATTTCTTGCACGTCGAGAAGCATTGTAAGGGCCAAGGAGAACCGTTGGCGGGCTGCCTCCCTCGTACAATGGCTCAAGGAAGGTCAGATAGATAAGATATCAAATTGATATCGGTAAAGCATGTATTACCTTTTGAGTTAAATGAATCGCAGTCCAGATGGGCTTCAACGGCTGTCTCTAACTGTACCAAGAAGCCTGGGACCCATCCGAGTAAATAAATAAATATATACTTGACATTGAAATATCTAAACATCGACAAATCAGGATTTCATCACGGCAGAAGGATTGAGGGGCAGACCCCTTGGCTAGTTTGTACCAGCTCTGGTTTGTACTCTACACTCTGTATCTTATTTTATTCCTTATCAACTGTACATTGGTATGATCATTATTTAAACAATCTATCACAAAGACGAGAAGTAAGGGCATACTCGGCCAGAACAACGAATCGGTAAACGGAACGTCGTACGGCACATTGTGCTAATTTGGGAGACATGCGCCAAGCAGATGTTACCAGTTTGGTAAGCGTCTCCACTCGCCTGCCTTGCTTGTTATGCTTAGTATTGTGAGACAATTCGTGGCCTGCGTGGTGGCCTAAACTCGGTTTCTCGCTCCTGTTGTCCTGTGCTCTAATACACGTTCGCTTTGCGCTGCCGGTATAATACGGCCTACCATTGGGATTTTGTAAACTGGGGCCAAGCGCACGACGAGGTCATTCGCAATAGGGCTGATGAGTAGCCATAAGCGGCAGCTGTGGTCAGCATTTCGGCAGGCCGCTCTCCAGTTTTCGGAAAAGTAAGCTTGTGTTTAGCGCCGATGTCGTTTTGGCCGCCACTGGTGTTCGGCGTTATGTTGCGTTGCTCCATCAACGGCCTTCAACGCCCCAGCAGGGCGATAGGAGCCTCTGGAAATGGGCCATCTACATCATATGGATTTGCAACTTTGCATGGTTCTGCATTACTGCGGACTGCGGTTTTGGCTTGCGCTTCTTCCACTGCGCGCATTCCACTGCAAAGGCAATTTAGCCGGGCTTTGCGTCGAGAGACGGAGCTTTTCTTTCGCCAATGGCGCGGCTTCAAAACCGCTGCGCTTGGAAGCGGTGTTGGGGTTTCGCAAAGCAGCCAGGTGCGTCCCAATCACTTTCGGGCGCCATCGCCATCTCCCCTTCGCCATCGCCTCTGACTTTCGCCACACAAAATCACCCAACTTTTAACGTCACCACCGCTGCATATTCATCTGAGTTTCGCGCACGCTTTTCCTGTGCAAGGGTTGTTGTAAGTTCCCTTTTTTCGTTTGACGACTTGCGGTCTTGTTGTAGTATACAGCACCTTTGCACAACTCGCTCCCCATCATCTCTTCCCCCTCCTCCCGCGTTCCGCAGAGTCTTCTCACCGCATTGCTTCCACCTGCGCTGCTCTGGCTGCTCATGGTGCTTCCCTCCAGCTACCGCACCTTCGCCTTCCAATTCTGCGGCCTCGACGTGAGCGCTGCACATACTCGAAAAACCCAAAACACTACGGGCAACTCCGTGGGTGCTGGAGCGGCGGCGGCGGGAGCGGGGTCAGCTACGCCCTTTCTGACCATCCTCGCAGCATTCCTCAGGCGAATCGGTATTTTGGGTTTGGGCCGCACCGTCATAGACGAGGTGCTGTTGGCGGGCCGTGCCGCGTACCTGGTGCTGATCTTCTTGCCGGCAGTGCTGACGGCGCCGCTGGTTTCCTTCATGGGCGGCTTGGGGCGGGAGAAGTGGCTGGAGCTGGTGCAGTGGACGTTGGAGCATGCGGGGCCGGCGTTTATAAAGTGGGGCCAGTGGGCGTCCACTCGGCCAGATCTGTTCCCGGAGGTGGGTGCGTGGGTAGGTTATGGTTCTCGTTGGGCCTGTTTGATTTGTGCGTTGGCCATTAAATGGCGTGTGGATTCAGCTGTGTTGAGAAATGTAATAATGTCGGGGGTAAGAGAGGGGAGGGGGATGTAATATTAATAACTTATAATATATATTTAGTAATAATAATAATATATTATTATTATTACATCCCCCTCCCTTCTCTCACCCCCGACACACACACACACACACACACACACACACACTACCGACACGAATCCAGCCCGGGACCCAGGGTTTGTCTTTATCCGCTGCCCAAGCTGGGTCATGTATTCTCTGATTGAGTTTACATCTTTGTGACCCCGGGCTCCCCGGAGCTGAACTCACATACCCACAGATACACATATACACACACTCACATGTCTGAACAAATGCACACAGGATCTCTGCGCGCACCTGGAGCAATTGCAGACCTCTGCCCCCGCACACTCACCGGCCGTGTCGATTGCGGCCGTCGAACGAGCCTTTGGCAGACCCATCTCGGAACTCTTCGACGCTTTCGACGCTCGACCCGTTGCAAGCGGCTCCATCGCGCAAGTTCACGCCGCAACACTGTCTGCGCGCGGCGCAGCACTCGTCGGCGGCGGTGCAGAGGCGGGTGCCCGCGTCGCTGTCAAAGTACGTCACCCTGGTGTTTCGGAGCTCATGCACCGCGATTTCATCTTGATGCAGCGTGCCGCAGCGGGGTGCTCCCGAATTCCCGCGCTCCGTGAGTTGCGGCTGGAGGAGTCCATTCGGCAGTTTGGTGGGCCCTTGAAAGAGCAGCTGGACCTGTCTGTGGAGGCGGAGCACCTGCAGCGCTTCAATGCCAACTTCCGCGCCTGGCCCAACGTCAGGTTCCCGGTCCCTCTCTACCCGCTGGTAAGTTTACTACGCGCTCTGTGTGTTAGTGCTTCATGTTTTCAATATAATTGCGGTGCATGGCATGGCTAACCATCACAGAGGTTAGTGGTTATTGGGTTTTGGAAACCCTGTATACTATAAAACCCTAAAACCCTGTTACAAACTCCCTTTCGCTGCTGACGTCCCATCATGTCACGTCCTCTGGTTCAGGTGGGTCCCGACGTGTTGGTCGAGAGCTTTGAAGACGGGGACCTAATCATGCGGTATGTTCGGAGCCCGCACCGCCACAACGCTATCCTCGCGCAAACCGGCGTCGACGTGTTCCTCAACATGATGCTGCGAGATAACTTCATTCATGCGGATCTCCACCCGGGTGGGTAGGTGGGTGGGTTTATGGATCGGTTGGTGCACGGTACCCAGGCTGCATGGGTGTGTGGTGGTGATGGTGATGATGATGGTGATGGTGATGGTGTTAAGCGGTGGTGATAAGGTGTGGAAGCAGCGGGGCTAGTCGTCCTCTTATACCTGGGCTGTCCTCCAGGGTCGTGTCGTAGGGGTGGCAAAGGGGGGGGCGTGGGTGCGGGTGTAGGGGCATCAAGTTGTGCTGGGTCGAAGGGAAGGGGGTTGGCGGTGGCGGTGGCGATGAGAGCGGTCCGAAGGGGGAAAAGAGCTGTTGGGCTGACAGGGCGAGAGACGAAGACGGTGATCAAGACACTCACACACACACACACTCACACACACAAACACACAGTCACAAACACAAACACACACACACACACACACACACACACACCAGTCACCCATCGTCCTCCACCATCGCGTTTGGTAATCCTGCTTTATAGCGGCATCTCTACACCAGCAGTATGAGGTCGCGTGTCTTCATCTTCTTTCTCTCCCCCCAAACCCTCCCCTCTTTCTCCGCCCAGGCAATATTATTGTGAAGCAGGCGGAACCGCCCTCACCCCTCGTTGCCCGCGCGGCCCAGTGCAGCTGGCTCCCCGACCGCATCTGCTCCTGGTTGTCTGACCGCTCACCGCGGATTGTGTTACTGGACACGGGCATGATCGTGGAGCTGAGCGGTAGGGACCAGGCGGCCCTGCTGGGCTTCTTCCGAGCTCTTACGCGGATGAACGGACGCGCGCTGGCGCGGGAAATTCTCAACATGTCAGTGGATGGCACGTGCAAGGTCGGTAATCTCGGAGCTTACCCTTAAGCCTCCCTCCCTGCCCCTCACCCGCCCACCGGCCTCCCTCACTGCCCCTCACCCGCCCACCGGCCTCCCTCACTGACCCCCACAGGACCCAGCTGCCTTCTCAGCCGAGCTCGATTCCTTGTTCCGCAACATGGACCGTGAGCACCTCCGTCGGGAGTCTCAGGCGGTCATTCGCGACCTCATCGAGCGCATGCGGCAGCACCAGGTGACCCTTCGGTCGTCTGTGTCGACGGTGGTGGTGACCAGTATGGTGCTGGAGGGCTGGAGTAGCAAGCTGGACCCCGACGTCCGCATTTTGGACACGATGCGGGACATGCTTGCGACGGATTGGGGAGAGCGGCTGGGGATGGCTGTGGACCGGATCGTGGGGTCGGGGCAATTGATGGACTGACTACTAGTAAGCTGCAGCACCGTGGCAGAGGCTCACCCCTAACCTGCGGCGGGTCGAGGGAAAGTGCATTTGTCCGCCGCATTGTCCGCGAGTCCTCACCGCCTGCAGATGTTTCTGTCTGCGGAATGTTTCCCCGCCCCAAATGCTTCGCCTCCCTCCCTCCCCTGCTGCTTCTGTGAAGCAAGAGAGCACTAGGTGTGCCGTGAAAGAAGGAACGTTGGAGGGACCGTTTTGTAAAGAGGCTGGTCACTGGGGACTCCTCCGTCCTCAGTGAGGGGGAACGTATGTGGGGTCGAGGGAGGGGGAAGGGGAGGGGGGTTCATCCCTGGTGCAATAGGATCGGTGCGGTGGAAAGAGAGTGAGTTTGGGTCCGCGGAGGAATGGGGGGCTGTGTGTGTGTGTGTATGTGACCGGGATTGTGGTTGCAGCGTGTTTGGGCTCGGAATGATGGACGAATGCGAAGAGGAGCGTGGTCTAGGCAACGGTATGACCCCGTACGGACATGAGGAGGAGGAGATCGGGAAGGGAGAGGGAGAGGGGCTGCGTGCTCCGTTGAGGTGGTGGTCGTGCGGGTCCGGGAGGCTGGTGGCTCGCGAGGCCGGGACGACACATGCGGCGGTGCACCGGCAAGGTCAGGGGAGAGGATGTCATGTGTCCTGTTTTTCTCATGTGTCCTCTTCAGGCAACAGCGCACTAAACGCGCGTGCGCATGTGTTTGGCGCTGGTGTAGATTCCCCGGGAAGAGGCGGAGGGACGGAGTTGGCTGTTTGGGGATGGACTGCCTCTCGCGCTCTGTTTTGACGTTTTTGCCGTCCGCACTAAACGGCCGGGCGCCCCCCGATGTCGCGCTATAAGCCGAAACCCCAGACCCCGCCACCCCACTGTCCCAAGAGGCTCCAAAGCTGACGACTTCTTTCAGCACAGATGGGGGTTTATATGGCGGCAGCATGGCTGTGTGGCTGCAGGCGCCAGCTGGTTCACATCGCTATATGCCCCCATAACCCTGCGCCCACGTACCTGTAATAGGAAGATGGACGGGTGGATGGGCGGATGGGTCGCGGGAAACTGCTTTCAAATCCTTTTTCTTCGCCACCCAGCCCCAACCACACCCCAGGGAGTCATAGGGACCCGGGTCCGTTGTTTATCCTAAACCTCTCTCCCTTCACCGGCCCGGAAGCAAGCAGGTGCCGCGCTCAGGATTTTCCTAGGCCTACGCGCGCAGAAGCGGGAGAGAGGATTTGTTTTGCGCTCAGCGAAGTGAGAGAGAGTTCTTTGCGTGCGATGATCGTAACGTTACTATGGGATCATTATTTAAATTGGCTTGCTACAGATATCTTCAGATGGGCTGCAGCGTCGCGTGATGACGGCGGTCGTCTTGCGTCTTGCGTAACCGGTCGTGCATTTGGTGATTAAGGTTGTTAAGGTTTTTAGATTTCTGAAATTATTGCTCTGCATTTCGTACGCGCTTCTGTTCTGTTTTACAAGTTTCCTTGTACAGGCTTGCCAGGGGAATGCTACATGCTGCTGTTGCAGGTGCCGACGCAGATAATCCGATAACGAAATGTTTTGCGCCATGGCAACGGACCGGGATTCCTCCTCTCATGCGGCGGGGTAGATTTGGCCGGCCTTTTGACCTTCGGGTGTGTGGGGTGGTATGTGTATGTGTGTAGCTGTGCGCTTCCAATTAGAGCGGGGTTGAAGGTCTCCTTGCTGATTGAGGTCCTGATCGGTCTCCTCTTGACTTCCAGATCAGGGTGAGGTGATTTCTTCCTTGTGTGACAGTATAGGGGTTACCAGCAACAGTAGGGTTTGTAGAGAATGATGATTAGCGATTGAGAGTCTTGCTGGCTAATTTCAAAATTTGCCTTTCTCCACCAAAATCATAGACCAGTAATGCTGTAGTAGTACAGGATTGTTGCGGCAGTGAATCTAAGGTATGGTTCAGCCATACGGACATATAAAGAGCAGCCACAGCTTGGGCGCCGCAGTTTCGCTCCCCGCTGTTTATGTGGCCGAGTAGAAGGGAGGAAGAGGAAGCGCTTTCAACTCAACACAAATGTTGGGCGCACCTGTTCATCGATTCCACTGGTTTTCTGCATCTTTTGCTTATTACCCTCCTCTTGCCGCCTCCTTGGTAGGCAGGGGCGGCAGGCTTGAGCTCCGCCCCAATTGTGACTTCCTTATACACACAAGTTCAATTCTCCGGAAGCGGAAGATTACCGTCTTGATATTACTTGATGTCGACAGGATATGTTATAGCAGAGATGAGTGGAGCCCTGCCCGCCTTGATAGTGTAACGATTAAGCTTTGGTTACGTTACGGGCCCCAGTCGTATCATACACATGGCAAGAATATGCCTTCTGTTTGCTTATTACGATCTTGGTTCATGCTGGTTGATTTAAAGCGGCACAGTGCCCATTTTTGTGATATGCTTGGTCAGGCCTCGGTATGCAGAGCTCTGGCTCTTAAGTATAGCATCTCCACAACCGCACAGCATGTGGACTTCAGAGAAAGGCCTGAACTACGTAATCTGCAGCATGTTGCAGTGAAGGCAGGTTGCGTGCTGTCGGCAATAGACACGTTTACACATGCTGATCCTTAATAATAATGCGTCACTCATGCGATGCTGCTGTAGTATCTCTCCTTCTTTGCTCATATAATGTCTGCACGTCTTGGGCGTTAGACACTAATGCCGGAGTGCTTATAGAACAGCAAAGCACTCGAGAGCGACAATATGACAGCGGAAGACTTGAGAGCAAGGAAAGATTCAACTCACAACAACGGATGGGTGCGATGATAATATCGGCCGTCAGAACCGATGTCAGGCGATCATCACACGGCAGACAGCGAAGCACAGGCTTGGCTCAGGCCGCAACAATAGAGCAGCTATAGATAGCAATAGTTTTAATGAACACTAACGTGCTCCAATAGCGCGCAAGCATAATCTTAGTCTGCTCTATGCAGCCATCCTCGCATCTATTATACTCGTGATATCGTTACGCGGTAGAACTAGATCGCCAATCCTAAGTGTGATCAACCCTAATGCATATCTCCGATATATACCTCCATGTATATCAACAATTAAGCCTTCAATATCAGTATATTCAATAACAAAATAATCTTTCCTATTAGAAATACTTCTGGCAGTGAGCATCATTTAACATCCTTGGCACCAATTAAGTTTATGGGAAAAGAAGATAATGCAATTGGTTATATTGAACGGCAAAATACTATCTATTAATGAACCCCACATAATTTATAACAGACCATCATCAGTGAACCACTTATAACCTCAAGAAACGTCTTGTAGCCTTGGAAACGATGATGGCACAGGATGGTATAGTACACACAGGAGAATATTTGTTACTGGATGCTTAAAACAGGGCTCATCAAGCAGAAATAGCTAAATTTGCTCCAAAATTTTAAGCAATTATTACAAAAAAATCCCAACAACAAATTTGCTGGATTAAAAGTTCAAATGTTTTAATTTTTATTTTAAACATACTAGTTCTATCTTTTCTAGGCTTAGATATAGATTCTAGCCAAAACCTGTTTAAATTGTGTGTGTGTGTTTTCAGATGCCAGTGTTGGTGAGTATTCATGAAAGATTTTTTATTCTTGATCATCCTCTATTTCCCATTAATATAAAATAACAAACCACCTAAACAATCATTTCATATCGTATCATTTACTAACTGTAAGATTAAATCTCAACTATTTCACGTATTATAATTGGTGAGTTTTTGGTGTATGATTTTGCTTAGAAAAATATTAAGTTACGAATTTACCAATAGTACTACCTAATTAATCTAATATCCGTATTTTCCAGTTTAAGTTCTGCCCAAATTTTATCAGCAGTATAAATAGGAAGTCCTAAGGTTAGCGCTAAATCAATTTGAAATACTTTGCGTTGTCTGAACAATACATCCATGCCGGCCAAATACGGCCACCAGTGTATCCTGGGGTATCTATGCGTAGTGTCCAGAATTGGACGAAAATTGAGCCTTTGTAGGCGGACACAACAAATCAACAACAGCCAGCAGCTCTCACATAACTAACACGCGCACAATCAATCCCGCTGCCCTGCTTCACCTCTCTATGCCCACACACCTGCTCCACTTCCTTATCCATCTGCTCATCTCAGCTCACCACAGCCATGAAACTCTTAGTCAAACGATTTGAGGTGAAACTGAACCCTCTCCAAATCTTGCCATTTTTGGAGGCATCCAGTACTTGCCAAGCCTCTATCGCGTCTCAGTCCATCCCTGTGCCTCTGCGAGCGCTACACACTCCTTTGCACCAGTTCCTCAGCGACTGGCGAAGAGGGACTAGACTGGACAGAAACCCAACAGATGTGTTTCATTGTCATAGTTAATTTCGCCAGGTACGGGTTAGTTGTTGCACGGGCCGCCCTTTCGACGAGACCTCATACCGCCATCTTCATCTTGATGGCTTGATGGGGGTTGTAATCAATGAGCTCGAAGTCCTCAAACAGGAAGGAGTCTATGTCGGTCTTGGCGGGGTTGATCCGCAAACACTGTGCAAGGGGGATATGCAGAATTCATAGTGTTGCATGTGGACACGTCTTTCTCCGTGTTTACGAACTTGGGCCGACCCCCCAGCCCCAGAAAGAGGAGATATGCATAGAGGAGAGAAGAGTTCGTGTGTTTAGGCGAGTCTGTGTGCTGGGTCTGCTGCCTCAGTGAAGGAAATGTAGAGCAAGGACAACCACCAATCACACCAGGACTTTGGGACTAGGCCTTCCCAACATGGCGTGCAGGGGAATGGGGGAAAAGGTTTCACTCGTTTACATACCGGGAAGTGTCGCGGTGCGTTCTTCAGCTGCTCCTTAAGGGGCTCCACGTGGTTGGCATACACGTGGGTGTCTCCCATCACGTGAACCAACTCACCAGCCCGCAATCCGGCCACCTGCAAGGAGCGCAGAGCAGGGGATTAGGCAGGATTGGGAAGGAGGGCGGGATTGGGATGGGAAGGGAGAGCGCGGCAAAGCCAAAGAAGAGGGGCGGAGAAAGAGAGTGACGATCGGAAAACAGGTCAGGAATCAGCTGCGGCAGCCAGAATCTGTACCACGCTTTGAAAGAAGCGAGCTGGCCTCCCCTCCCCTCCCCTCCCACTGGCGGGATCACCTCGCCGAGAAGCTCTCCACGACGTCTCCGTCCCAGACCCTGTCTTGTCTGTTTGTGTATTGATCCCACCCCCTTCCCTCGGAAGACAGACCCTCCCTCCTTCGTGGACAAATACACACACACACATACATCCAGTAACATCTCACTTGGGCCACCAGACGGGTTAGCAGTGCGTACGAGGCGATGTTGAAAGGAACGCCCAAACCCACATCACAGCTGCGTTGGTACATCAGGCAACTGAGCTCTCCATCCGCCACGTAAAACTATTGAGGGGAGAGGCCAGGAAGGCGAGGGTGTGTGAGTAGGGGTGAGGAAAGGAGGGGAGGGGACGAGGCTAGGAGGCCGTGCAGAACGGGATGGAGGGAAGGCCAAAACAGGTAATAGGGAGGTTAAGGGACAAGGCGGAACAGGCTGAGCCCTGAGTACGGCACATCATGATCCGACAAAGAAATGCAGCCTCTTCTGTGAGTACGCTTGTTACAGGCCCTTGTCATCAAATAAAACCCTTGGTAAAAATAAATTACAACCCTTATCCTCTGTCTCACTGCAGAGACCCCACCCTATTCCTTCACAACCCCTCATCCAGGAATTATTCGTTTATTCATCTTCACCCATCCTCCCTCGTTAATACACACCCCGCACCTACCTGGCAGAACATGTGGCACGGAGGCAGCGCCATTTCGTGCAGTACGGCAGGATTCCATGCCGACATAATCATTCGGCGGTCGGTGGGGTCCTTCCGGATTTGTTCAATGATACTCCTCAGCTGGTCAACCCCTTGACCTGAGGTCAGGCAAAACAAAAGCGAACACAGCACAGCGCAATGTAAAAGCAAGGGTTACGGACTGGATGCGAATCCAACACGCGGTTACAACGTACGGCAGCTGATATCCTGTGAACTTCACGACGGCTTCTACTGCAGTACTAATACATTTGTTGATGCGTATGGAGACATAAGCGAACCAGAGGCAGGAGCGTGATGCAAGACGGCCACCATTCTGGCCCCCTAAACCCCTCCGTATCCCACTCCCTCCTCGCGACCCCACCCTGGCGATTGAACTCACCGGTATAGTCCGCATGCATATCCTTATATGCGGCTCCAAAGTGCCGCCACTGAAAGCCGTACACAGGGCCCAGGTCACCGACCTCTCTGTGATGCATGAAAGCCGATACACCATCCAGATATGATGACCGACATAGACTCGTTCCTGTTTGAGGACTTCGAGCTCATCGATCCAACCCCCATCAAACCATCAAGATGAAGATGGCGGTATGAGGTCTCATCGAAAGGGCGACCTGTGTAACAACTAACCCGTACCTGGCGAAATTAACGATGACAATGAAACACATCTATTGGGTTTCTGTCCAGTCTAGTCCCTCTTCGCCAGTCGCTGAGGAACTGGTGATTGTGTAGGAGCGTGTAGTGCTCTCAGAGGCACAGGGAAGGGTGGGGCTGCATTTTTCCTGTGTTTCCATCTCCCTGACTCTTGACTGACAGCCCAAAGACCCGCACACCCGGCGTTCTGGTGCGGCTGTGTTTCCTATGATCTGGGTATGGAGGGTTCCTTGGTGAGTTCTCGGTCGGGCCGTTATCGATCTTGCTGCCCTCTAGAGGGGAGGTAGCTTGGCGAACACGCACAGAGAGAATATCACATCACATATTCAACACTGCACTGGAGACGAATGAGAAGTTGGGGATGGAACAGGTAAGGCAGGGAGGATTCGTCCAGTGCTCATGTCGCCTGGGGGCACCTGTACATGGGGGTGTGCGTGCCGTGTTTACAGTCGGATGAAAAATCCAATCCACGAGAATTCGTTTCATAGGCGTTACCACTACTTATTCCCAAGGGAAGACCCCGGCGTATATCAACACCTCCATTACGACTTCTAGTTGTTTCTCTCCGAAGTCGCCAGGTAGGTGTTACATTACCCCAGCCCCCCATGCATAAACAACATATGCATCTATCTCACTATGCCATACACATACCTTCTCAAGGACATAGCGTGGAATATTACCCCGCTTCCACATCAGCTCCCAAACCTTTGCATCAGTAAGGTTCGGGTGCAGCCGGCTTCTGTACATGGCAGAATGTTGTTGGGGGACATAACTGTAAAGAGACTTGGAAGCACTGCATATGCACCCGAGTTTGCAACATGCTCTTTACATGCGTCATACGAAGCTACACTGCAAGTAACAAGCAACATCTGTATGTAATTTATGGCTTTTATACCTGCATTCCTCGATCTCAGCAGTTGTCCAGATGGGCATGTACAATGTGGTCGTGCCTGGAAGCTTCACGAACTCGTTGTATCGCTGCTCGTCAAGGGACGCCAGCAGCACAGTGATGGCACCTCACTGAACAACAGTGGCCATGTCCACAATCCACCTGTGTGTTTAAAGTGAGTGTTCTCATAACAGCCAGCCATAAACATGGCAGGGACATTTATTTTAGTCTGTGCCACACTAAAATTAGCAAGCTAGGCTAGCATTGCACGTAGGGATGGGGTCAAATGATACATCACTACAAGTGCCACTCAAGGGCCCACCTCCAATTGTTTAGTGAATGGATGCAAATAAACCCGCAGCATGGGTGCAGTATGGTGTACTGCATGCTATGCTAGCTGCAGACACAACTAGCAAACAGCAGCTGCTGCCGTGGCTATTCCACAATAGCAATGTACGGGTTCAAATGCTCATTTCACATATGCGCCGTTTCCAACATATGGCCAACAAACTGCACCTTGAGGTTAGAGGACCATCTACAAAGTCCAATGTAGTATCTTGGAATGTCTACGGGTAGTGTCCAGGCGCCTTTACTTGTAGCAGCCAAGACTAAACGATACACTGCCGTTACCAAATGACCTTGAAACATGTCACGGTTTGCTACCCGTTTTGCGATAACATAGTTTTGAGTAATGGGTGTTGATAGACGAGGACCAGGTGTAATCTGTGTAATCTGTAAACTGTAACCGGTTCCCATCCCCATCCCCACGAAATACCAATAACTGTAATGGGGGTTAATTAAACATGTCGTCAGGGTAGATGTAGTGGAGGGTACGGTTCGCTCTCTTCTATCTATCTGCTGCCATCAAACAGGCAGGCACTAAATTGCCCCGCCCTCCGTACCTTGAAATGACCTTTTCAGAAATACTTTCAGGCCTGGTAGAAACGGAACGGAGCAGTGCCATGCAGGTTCCCTGAGCTCGTAGCCATAGTGGAAGGCATAAACCAGGAGAATCAAACCAGATCCGTGAAGTCATAATGCCTAAGGCGTACGGGTTCTGGGTTATAGTCAACCATAACCGAAGCCAGCAGGCCACAGCTTTGCTGGTCATCACTGTACAAAAACTTTGTTTCCACACCCTTTAAGATAGGACCCAGTCGCGCAGGCAATAACAACTCAATGCACAATCAAGGTAGGTGGCTTCCAAACATCTGACAGATAGGCAAACCCCGCCCTAAACGGACATAGCCAATTTTAATTCCTTCACTTTTACCGCTGCACATCAGTAGCAGTGAATATATGAACAACACACGGAAAATGCTGGCTGGCGTGGCGGCTTCCGTCTGATCGATTACCGACCTCGCTCGGGTTGATGCCCAGGAGCCTGGCAGCCCACATCTTCGCTCAAAAACTCCTCCCGGCAACTCTTAGTTCGACCAAATAAATGACCCCCGCCCCCTAACGGAAAGCCTCTTCGTCACGAAAGCATGATGACCAAAAACGCAAAACCAGAATCGCATACTGCTGGTCCACTTGAGCTTTCAACCTGAAACTTCTAGGTCTTCCCGCGATTCAAATAATTTTTACAGCTGTGTATTTTGTGAAGGATTCGCGCAGACACAGTCTGAAAGGTCCCTCCTCCCCTTGCCCTTCGTGAAATACCAAGAAGGCATGAGCATCAAGATCCGACAATATTGGCATAAGGCCATTGCCCAACCCCAATCATCTTTGTACAGCTCTGCTCGACGCTTACAAGCCGCGCGGAGGTCTGTCAGCGCCATTCCAAGCCGAACAAAGCGATGCGTGCGGCGGCAGCAGCAAGACGAAATTGACCCCAAGACGAAATTGATCTAACTGCTAAGTTTATTAAAGTATATGAGATGAAAGGTAGAAAAGAATTAGCAGTTATGACGTGTAATTAGGATAATATGTAAGGTATTATCAGCATTACCACATGGATGCATGGCACCACCGGGCGTTAACGCTGCACTCGAAAATTGCACGGCTTTCAAATTCACGCTTTCCCGCCAATGCAACCAGGAACGACATCGCGGTCGTTTTGACGACAACTGGCACAATGAAAAGTTTGGCAAGGCACACAGTGGTGAGATTATTATCACCGGCGGCTTTAGAGTTATCGCGGCACATTATAACACTTACACCTTATTCCCCAGTACATTCCTGCAAGTTACATACACAAGCTAAGGCAACCCTAAGACTGCCGGCGGCATCGGCACGCCATAATCATAGTGTGTTGCTGCAACTGTCCACGCAGTGTGAGAAACTATCAAGGGCTTTAGGAAGCCGTCTTAGCACCGTAGCGAGTAATTACGCGACTTCTTTTGATTTCGAATCTCAAGACAGCTGCACACAGCCAGGCAATACAGTACCTATGGCTGACGGCAAGGGCTTGCAACTTGTCATCGCCGCGACAACCAGTCTGGGAATTGGCAAGAACGGAATTTTGCCGGGATGGAGCCTCCCAGGTGATATGGCATACTTTCGCGAGCTGACCACCCGCACTCGCGATTCCGCTCGCCGAAATGTGGTCATCATGGGACGTAAGACCTGGGAATCCATTCCCATAAAATTCCGCCCGCTCAAGGGCCGTCTCAACGTCGTCCTCTCCCGCGCTTTTTCCGTTGAGGATGACATTGTCAGCGCGGCCGACGAAAACAGCAGTGCAGTCTCAAATCGACACGCAGCAACAGGCAATGATAAGGTTCAAGCTGACGTGTATGAAACAGCATTACGCTTTGGTGCGAAACTTCATTCTGACGTTCTGGGTTGCGGGAGCTTGGAGGCAGCTTTGGCGCTGTTGGATCACGAGAAGCTCAAGAGCGAGGTGGCGGATGTGTTTATCATCGGAGGAGGTCAGATCTACGCGGAGGCGTTGCGACACCCAAATTGCACAGCCGTACACCTGACGCAGGTAGACCTGGCGCAGTGATCTGGGTTTTGTTTAGAAGGATGTTTCAGTGCTGCCTTACGCGGGATAATGGGATGGAAAGCAAGATTTCTGCCCCACAAATTTCTGCCCCTAAAAACACACACAAGCCTCCAAGATTAGGCCGTCGGAGGGAGGGAATAGAGGAGGTCAGAGAAAGTGAAGGGGCTCGGGACGGGGAGGCACATTATACTGGTAAGCGAGCCATTGTGAAGCGGTCTTGGTCTCAGCGTTCCTGACTGGGGTCAGAGCGACATCTAATGTCGTATGCGTTCTTCGTTGGCGGGCAGGCACATGTTTCTAAGAAGGTTGATGAATACCCATATTCTTTCCGCGTTATGTAATTGTACCTGCGTGTGTATGTTGTAGGGATTGGGGGAGGGGAGGGGATAGCAGGGGTTAGGAAGTTGCCCAGCCTAGCAGGGCTCCGGGAGAAAGACATGGATCAGACGAGATCAGTCCAGGGGGAATGCGGAAGCGAGAGGGAAAAAGAGTCTTACTGTATCTTTTAACCGTTCTGGTACTGGTACGTATTCCCGCCAGGTGGAGAAGGAGTACGAGTGCGACACGTTTCTTCCTCCCCTGGATCCCGCTGTGTTTGGGGTGTGGTCCGCGAGTGAGCCGATTGTGGAAAATGACACCAGGTAGTAGGACAGTTTTGAGGATTTAAGGGGCGGCATATGACCACTTCAGCGTTTTATTCTGTGACACCTTGCTGTATGCGTGTGCGCGCGTGTGTGTTTTGTCAAAGCGTACCCTTTATCCCCCCCCCCGCAGGTACTCGTTCGTGTGTTACACGCGGCGGGGTTTGTCGACACCCCCCGAGCTGCCTCCCTCGATGGCATCACGGCATGACGAGATGCAGGTAACGAACAACGGGATTCTGATAGGATGGAAGATATGTGGGTCGGGCGTTGGGGCGGTGCGAGGGAGCAGAGATGGGGAAGGAATAGGAATAGTGTGCTTGTTTTCGTCTTACTATTCCCCTCCCCTTCTCCCCCTTTCCAGTACTTAGACCTGGTGCGGGAGCTCGTCACCAGTGGCACCTTCCGACCCGACCGCACCGGCACCGGCACCTATTCCCGCTTCGGTCGTACGGCACGTTATAACCTGCGCCATACCTTCCCGCTGCTCACATCGAAACGTGTCTTCTGGAAGGGTGGGTTTGGAGCTCTAGGTTTCGAACTGAGGTTTTTCTAAATTTCTATACTTATGTCCAGTTTTGCGCTTATCCGGTTGTGTGCAGGCTCACACGCCCCGCTTTCTCATGTTGTACCCACCAACATTTCCCCGCTTTTGCACACACATATAGACGTATTGAATTCACTTAGGGCTCCCCTTCTCCCCTTTCTCTGCGGCGTCATGTCTGTCCTGGCACTTCAGGCACCTAGCGGCGGCTTAATAAATGTGATGTAGTATCGACGCCTTGTGAAGTGCACGCTGCTTAGTAGACCTGATGTCGTCACACTGACGTCTTTCGCACGCGGTGCGCCCAGAGGTGTTGTTTTTTTCTTCGCCGCTGTGACATCTGTTTCCCTGCTGTTGTCGCTTCAGGTGTGGCCGAGGAGCTGCTCTGGTTCATCAGCGGCTCCACCAATGCCAACCTCCTGCGTGACAAGAACATCCGCATCTGGGACGGAAATGGCACACGGGAGTTCCTGGACGGACGCGGCCTCCATCACCGGTAGGGGAGAAGGGGGGAGGAAAGAGTGTTATTATTGGCTGTGGATAGTGCCTGCATATGTGGGCATATTTGCTGTCTTACGTGTCATACATGTGTCGTATGGATGTGGTGGAGGCGCTGTGTATTTTGTTCCCTCTGCCTGGAATCACGATCCTGTCACCTGGTTATCAAACCTTCTCTTTCGCATTTCACATCTCTAATCGCATCATATCTGAATGGTGTATCGGCTTTCACGCATCACAGAGAGGTCGGTGACCTGGGCCCTGTGTACGGCTTTCAGTGGCGGCACTTTGGAGCCGCATATAAGGATATGCATGCGGACTATACCGGTGAGTTCAATCGCCAGGGTGGGGTCGCGAGGAGGGAGTGGGATACGGAGGGGTTTAGGGGGCCAGAATGGTGGCCGTCTTGCATCACGCTCCTGCCTCTGGTTCGCTTATGTCTCCATACGCATCAACAAATGTATTAGTACTGCAGTAGAAGCCGTCGTGAAGTTCACAGGATATCAGCTGCCGTACGTTGTAACCGCGTGTTGGATTCGCATCCAGTCCGTAACCCTTGCTTTTACATTGCGCTGTGCTGTGTTCGCTTTTGTTTTGCCTGACCTCAGGTCAAGGGGTTGACCAGCTGAGGAGTATCATTGAACAAATCCGGAAGGACCCCACCGACCGCCGAATGATTATGTCGGCATGGAATCCTGCCGTACTGCACGAAATGGCGCTGCCTCCGTGCCACATGTTCTGCCAGGTAGGTGCGGGGTGTGTATTAACGAGGGAGGATGGGTGAAGATGAATAAACGAATAATTCCTGGATGAGGGGTTGTGAAGGAATAGGGTGGGGTCTCTGCAGTGAGACAGAGGATAAGGGTTGTAATTTATTTTTACCAAGGGTTTTATTTGATGACAAGGGCCTGTAACAAGCGTACTCACAGAAGAGGCTGCATTTCTTTGTCGGATCATGATGTGCCGTACTCAGGGCTCAGCCTGTTCCGCCTTGTCCCTTAACCTCCCTATTACCTGTTTTGGCCTTCCCTCCATCCCGTTCTGCACGGCCTCCTAGCCTCGTCCCCTCCCCTCCTTTCCTCACCCCTACTCACACACCCTCGCCTTCCTGGCCTCTCCCCTCAATAGTTTTACGTGGCGGATGGAGAGCTCAGTTGCCTGATGTACCAACGCAGCTGTGATGTGGGTTTGGGCGTTCCTTTCAACATCGCCTCGTACGCACTGCTAACCCGTCTGGTGGCCCAAGTGAGATGTTACTGGATGTATGTGTGTGTGTGTATTTGTCCACGAAGGAGGGAGGGTCTGTCTTCCGAGGGAAGGGGGTGGGATCAATACACAAACAGACAAGACAGGGTCTGGGACGGAGACGTCGTGGAGAGCTTCTCGGCGAGGTGATCCCGCCAGTGGGAGGGGAGGGGAGGGGAGGCCAGCTCGCTTCTTTCAAAGCGTGGTACAGATTCTGGCTGCCGCAGCTGATTCCTGACCTGTTTTCCGATCGTCACTCTCTTTCTCCGCCCCTCTTCTTTGGCTTTGCCGCGCTCTCCCTTCCCATCCCAATCCCGCCCTCCTTCCCAATCCTGCCTAATCCCCTGCTCTGCGCTCCTTGCAGGTGGCCGGATTGCGGGCTGGTGAGTTGGTTCACGTGATGGGAGACACCCACGTGTATGCCAACCACGTGGAGCCCCTTAAGGAGCAGCTGAAGAACGCACCGCGACACTTCCCGGTATGTAAACGAGTGAAACCTTTTCCCCCATTCCCCTGCACGCCATGTTGGGAAGGCCTAGTCCCAAAGTCCTGGTGTGATTGGTGGTTGTCCTTGCTCTACATTTCCTTCACTGAGGCAGCAGACCCAGCACACAGACTCGCCTAAACACACGAACTCTTCTCTCCTCTATGCATATCTCCTCTTTCTGGGGCTGGGGGGTCGGCCCAAGTTCGTAAACACGGAGAAAGACGTGTCCACATGCAACACTATGAATTCTGCATATCCCCCTTGCACAGTGTTTGCGGATCAACCCCGCCAAGACCGACATAGACTCCTTCCTGTTTGAGGACTTCGAGCTCATTGATTACAACCCCCATCAAGCCATCAAGATGAAGATGGCGGTATGAGGTCTCGTCGAAAGGGCGGTTCAGTATCACCTCAAATCGTTTGACAGTTTCATGGCTGTGGTGAGCTGAGATGAGCAGATGGATAAGGAAGTGGAGTAGGTGTGTGGGCATAGAGAGGTGAAGCAGGGCAGCAGGATTGATTGTGCGCGTGTTAGTTATGTGAGAGCTGCTGGCAGCCGTATTTGGTCGGCATGGATGTATTGTACGGATAAACAGTATTAAATGATTGTTTAGATGGTTTGTTATTTTATTTTAATGGGGAATAAAGGATGCCCAAATATCTCACGCATAACGTATATACTCACCAACGCAAATTGTTGTTCGAATTTATCATCATAATAATTGCTTAAAGTTTTGGAGCTTAGGGTTTTAGGGTTTTAGGCACGGGCTAGGTAGCACGGGCTGGGTGACTGCGGTTCCTGAAGGCCTTCATGCTTAAACGGTTGATTGTGTGTACTTGGAGGGAGCTGCTGTCTCTGCCTTCACAGAGCGTGGCCATACAGGACTCCCTGCAGCGCCCTTGTGGCAGGCTGGTCCGATGGATTCATGAGAACGTTACCGTTCGTTGTTTCGGAGGCCCACCCATAAGGTCAGCCTGTAAATACCCTTTCTTGCACTAAGTCTCATAGCAAAAAGGTATAGACACTGGGAAAATATAGGTGTTAGTTCTATGATTATTGCAGGGTTGCTTATAAGGTGTCCAGGAACCTCGTGCTCCCAACGTCCATTCTTATTCCAGGCAATTAAAGAGCTTAAATAAACAGCTTGCTCAGGCGCTGAAGCCGACTACAGCTAGAACGTGGGCGGGAAGCGGGCAGGTGTAGCCCTTGTGTGGAGTCGTCGACCCGACCGCAGTCGAGAGCTGTATGCATATGGCGCAGGTGGTTGGCTGGAGGTGATGAGGGGGAGGCAGATGTGTGCTCCCTGTAAGCATCTGCTAATATGCTCGGGCTTGGAGTTGGGGGTCAGCGGGTTGAGGGCACTGGAGCTTGCGGGGCTGGCTCTGGCTCTCTGCAGCAGCAGCTGAGTAGAGACTGCCTCCCGCCCTCTCCAGCTGTGAAACGCACCGCTGAAGGTACATCAGAATGTTTCTTATTTGCGGATAGGGACGTTTTAAGGAGTGGGGTCAGATGTGAGGTTTAGGAACGAAGGACAAGAAAAGAGAGAAGTGGTGCTGAAGTGCGAAGCAAAAGGTTCGGGGGAGCGGGTACAGGGGCCGTGGGGAAGGGGATATTGGAAGTAACACACATTAAGGCGGTCTTTAATAGTAGTGACTACTACTTTTCGGCACATTTGTGTGCTGGGACCTTATGCCCTCAGTTCTTACTTGGCTTGAGACAGCAGTCTCAAGCCTATGGTCCGTCTGCAACCCGACACGGTGTGAGTGGTCACATGTTATCCACGTGTTGATATCCACCTGGTTCTGTATCCCATGTCGAATTGCTAGGGTGTGTCATACACATACACATGCTGATCTTTACCCGATTGTCCCTGCTGGGGCTTCCTGGGCTTTCTTGGGCCCAGAGTTTTGAACCATCTTGAACTCGGCTACAACTAGCCTCCCGTAACGTTTCTGTAGGCCAGAAGTCGAAGATTAGCGCAAGCTTTGGTTACGTTATGGGCCCCCCTCGTATCGTATATAATTTGTCGTTCGTTACAAATGCAGTACTCCCCCCGTCCAACCGCTTCACCACTCAGTTGTCGCGGCTAACGTCGGGAGGATCAAAATTTGCCGCGAGCAAGCCTTCCCCCCGCCTGTTCCTCTCCTGTTACAGCTGGTGACTCATTCGACCAACAGCATCATGGACTTCTGACTGCCTCTTGACTGACTCCCGACCTGACTACGGGGGCGCTATGAAGGGACCCGCAACAACTTAACGAACATATAGCCCCGCCCCGCCCTCTGGACGAGGGCTCTTAGACGGGACACAAACGATGTGGTGTCAATATACATACATACATACACGTGACAACACGTACGACGCTCCGATGATGACAACAAATCTAGTCTGCCCACGACAACGCAGAGGTGGCAGACCCGCTGCGTACAAGCCCCCACTTTGCTTTCACTAGTGCTGACAACTTCTGTGGTAGGTATTGCCACCGCAGCACGCCATCCCTGAGCGTCACCTGGTCGCGGCTTTTCAACAATTATTGATACTTATTTATGTTACTACCGTTTCAACAAACAATATGACGCCGACAGTACTTACTCGCAGTTCAGAGCTGAACCATAACTACGGCCTCCGTCCGGTGCACCGCCATCGTCACACTCACTAGCCACCACAATCCCACAGACCCAAGCCGCTAGGAAAGTTTATCCAAGTCCACCATCTTGATATTGAAAAATTATGGTGAGAGGGGGTTTTACCAACCAACCAACCCAACCAACCAACCATGAATTATTCGCCGTCGCCGCAAAGCATCCATACTGCAAAGGGGCCCGCAGGAGCTGCAGGCACCAAACAGCCCCCCTTCGTGGTTCAAGAGCAGTGCAAGGACAGGCCTTCTAGCGGGACGATGTCGCAAACGGCCCTTTATTAAATTCCCCTAAGAAAATGAGCGTCCAACCACATTGCAAAACAGGCAGAAAACTTGATCCATCGGTTTCGCGGGTGTGGGGATTGCAAATCGAGAGATCGAAACTCGCCAGGCATTTTGTTGAGGTGGTTGTTTGCCGGGCGGCCGTTTCTGTTGTGCGCCGGGAATCGTTGTTGTTGGCACACGAAAACGCGCCGTTCCTGGGGCCGTGGCAACTGCCCGCCATTGTGCCGGGCAGACGTAAAGCAGACGTAGCAGGAAAAGGAGCAAATACAACGGAGGGGCGCGAAACGTCCTCCCCTAACAGCGATCAGTAGCAGCCGCCGCCACTGCATCCAAGACCCAGTGGGTGCTGCTGCGGACATGCGCTTGTGGATCTCCACACGCAAACGCATGTCCGCCGCAGCACTCAGTGCTTACGCGTGTGCATCGGCTGCCGACCCCCCGCGAATCAAAAGAGAAGCAAGGGGCGGAAAGAACACGCCCACACCCAATTAGCAGCGCCCGGCCCGGCTGCCCACTCGACCTGACCCTACACAGGTAGAAGAGTATCATGGAGGGAGGTCATACGCCACCTTCGCCATCAAATCCAGCAGAGCGCAGCCCGTGGGCGCGGCGCGCGCAGCAACATACAGGCCTATCTGTCACACGCCAGCTGCCCAGCGCCCCGCACCACCCAACCGCCCCTGTTCAAGTTCTTCACTCATACTAGCAAAGTATGAAGTTTTTGCGGCCGTGTCATTGGCCCTCCGACGTTACTCTTCTAAAACAAATCACTCCTTTTCGTTCTCATCATTCTCTCACGTGCACGCGGACCCACCCACATCCACCGACACAAATGCGCTTCTGCACACGCGAAGCAGAAGCACCAAGCATCAGCATTCAGCAACTCTTAAGACAGCATGCATTTGTCTCGAAAATACTCGCAGCACTCGAAGCAAACACTGACTGACGATGGACAAGACGACAGTCGACACTTTTTGTCACACAACCAGTCTGAAGTCCCACAGCCGTGTGATGTCTGTGGGAGCATTGGGTGGGAAAGCTACAACAGCACGCCTCGTCCTACAGCAGCGCCTCGGCAACCCAGCCAATTTGTGTATAAGTCTTACATTTGGCTGCGTGCCCCTCTCAATGATGGAACCCATCTGTTTACTCTTCTCAAGGTAGTAGAAGTTATAATAGTTGCGGTAGCGCCAAAAGACCCCAAAACGCGCAAAAACAGGGTCCGAGGAAAACTTTAAAAAAGCCCGTGGCCTGTGCTCGCTAGGCCTGGCTGTCCGCGGCAACCCTCCTCCCGCCCTCCCGTCACTCCCTTTCTTCCTGTGCAGGCCAAAACTTCGCATTTGACTATCCTAATACTCTTTATGTGCAAAAACAAAGGCCGCGGCGCATAACGATTAGGGATGGAGCCGACAGGCCTTCTGAGCTAGGCTGGCTCCCTTGGCTCCCAGGGGCGACCTCCAGCTCAGACTGACCCACAACTAGAAGCCAAACGACAGGCCCCAAAGCGGTGTGTCCAGCTTAACCCATAACATAACAACGAAGACGAGAGCGCGACGGACTCGACGCGCACATTCCAGTGACTTTCCATACAACGCACACAGACAGACACACACAGACACAGATTTCATCTGTTCTCAGCGTGTTGATATCTAAAGCTTAATACTAATAAAACAACCATCCGAAAACGAGCTCCAGCGATCTAGCACAGTACACAAGATAAAGCGGCATACTCATCCCACCCGGTTCCGGAGCCTCTCTCCGCAACAGGCTCCGTACATACGAAATAGCAGCATATATGCAAAGGTGTATCGCAAATTAAAGCACCGGGGAATACCCAAAAGTGCCCCTCGCCCCTGAACCATCATGAAGACGGCGGCCATGCACCGCACCCGCATCCACATGCGTACTCACACTGTACCCGTTCGTACACGTTACACCTGCACCATGAACGGCGCAGAGGGCATCACCATGGGCGGCACCATTCCCGAGGCCGGTACCCCCATACCGTGTATCGTCGCAAGTTGGGCGAAGACACTGCTCGTGCTGGCTGCCGCCGCTGCCGCGGCCGCTGCAGCTGCCACGGCCGCCGCCGCCGACTGTGAAGAGGGACCAGCTGCTGGTGGCGGGGCCGGGGAGGCGGGAACGGGCGATGGCGCTGCAGAGGCGGTTGTGGCGGGGACCTTAGCCACTGCTGCGGCGGCAGCCGCCGCTGCCGCCGCCGCCGCATTGGATCCAGCAGCACTGCCACTGGGGTTAATACCAGTGGTGGGATTGGCATTGGGCGTGGATGCGGGCAATGTGGGACTGGTAATGTCGTGGATGGAGGCGCGCCGCTTGTCCTTCTTGTTTAAGCTGTTCAACCGAATGAAGTACTTTTGCGCGTGGCTGGCGACCTGTGCACAGCCGATTGAGAGAGAGCGAGTGACGTAAAGCGAGTGCACTTCAGAGAGTCGTGCGGCAGTGGCCAGGGAAATGGCATGTGGGTCAGGGTACCGGAACTATGCGCAGCAGCAGCAGCAGCACGTCTACCCCGAGCACCTCGTTTGTACTTGTGGCCGGGATTGAGGGCTTCAAAGTTTGAGGCCGCTAAGTACCGGGTGGGCCTGGAGGGCAGTAAGCTGCGGATGCTAGGCTGAGGGTTGCTGCCAGGCTACGAAGGGATAAGAGATGGGTGCGCTGATGGGAAAAAATGAAAGTGCATAGCGTTGTGGAGAACGAGACGCGCAGCTCGTCAAGCTCTATACAAACATCACTCGGTGTGCGGGCTCAGGGAGGAGGGAGGGAGCCTTGCTAAGACCCCGCAACAGCCAAGGCCACGGACACGCTGTTTACCATGTCTTGCAGGAGTGGACTTGACTTAAGCGTAATACCATGTGGCGCAAGACCCAAAAAGTCATACCTGGGTAGGCGTGCGGGATACGACAAAATTTCTAGCAATGCTGCGCCAGTCGCCTTTCCCGAACTTGGCTAGGCCCAACAAGAACAACCGGTGCTCCTCCTCAGTCCATGGTACGCCTTTCCGCCGATCGCCGTTTGCGGGCACATCCGTCTTCGGCCTTTTTGCTCCCTGCACGTGCATGACGCAACTGGAAGTCAGACGATAGATGCTTACATGGAATCCACAGGCAAGACCTTGTGGCTGAACATGAAACACTGACATTATCATCTTGGCGTGGTGCCGGCGAAGGTGCGCTTTGAGCAGACGCACTGTCACTGCCTTCCTCAATTCGCCGCAGATCATCCTGCAAGCCGTGCGTAGGAGAAAGATCTTCATTAGGTTGAATATGTAAGACTTCATGGCAATTGCACGACTCAAACCGTGTTCAACATCCGAATATAAGTATGCTTATTCGCACCTCCAGTTCACGAAAGCGCTTTTGTACATCGGTTGCTGTCTTGTTCGGTAGGTATGCGGCGATTCGTTCGTATCTGGCAACGGCAAGCGGATGGGCAGCAGAAAGTCGGCCATGACGCGGCGTAGTTTTGCTTCCCGGCGTAGCCAGGCTGCGCACCTGTCCACGTCGAGGTAATGCTTAGCTAGAGCTACCTCGAACACTTTGTTTTCCTCCAGCCTGTGAATAATAGGTTTGGCAGCAGGAGCATGGCTTAAGCGTACATATAACGCTCTCTTCTTTTCAAGTAACAAAGACAACAAATCCCCTGCCTACCGCCAGAACGTTGCGACGCCTTGAGGCTGGACATAATCTCCAGAAATTGAGAAGCTAATCACCATTGCAGGCGCCCGAAGTTTCGCACAGTACGCCTATACTAGTGCCGAGGGCTAACAATTGGGTATCAGGTAAAATTAAACCCGTTGCGACACATGTGTGCTGACGAGTTGCGGGTACAGAATGACCGTTCGATTAATCGCCTAAATTTTTCGTGAACGCATGAACACCGTAGGCTGGGATAAGGCCCCTGAAGCTGCGCTGTACAATTATGCAGCTCGCATGAGCCATAAGTGACAGTAATTCCTGTTAGGAAATTGCATCAGTTAAGAATAGTGTAGCCTAAGTCGGGAGGAGATACCGCTCATCGTGGAGCTACTTATAGCCGGCGTGTGCACCACTTATTTTTTTGTCGTCAGTGCGGATTCCGCTACGAGAGCTTAGTGTGGTCTAAGTGCCTGCGATAGGTTTGAATTTTTTGTCTTTTTGTTTCTTTTGCATCATCCAGAACAGTCTCAATTTTGTCACGTCGACCTCCTTCGGGCTGAGGTCCAAAACCTAGACGTCGGAAAGCATTTCAGTAGCCTTTCATGGCAAATGGATCATTTGTGAATATTAATACATCAACAGCTTTGCTTGTTCCGTCGAATGTTGAGGCCGTAAACTGAAGAACGGCCTTTAAGTGGATTTATAACTGTCTATTATGTGTAAAGGATGGTAGCGTGTACGAAGAATGGCATGTTGGCAACTTGGCATGATGGCATCCATCTAGGCACGGACAACGGTGGGGAAAATATTGTCACGTGTCTTAACTGTCACGTACTCCGAAGTACCAACCAAATGGGCAGACACCGTAAATTTATTATCCTAGAAGTTTTCTGCAAATGAACATGTTAACCATTTTCCAGAGATTGAAAACTACCATTGACAGACATGTGCGCAATCATTAACGACTACGACTTATTAACTATGCAAATTGGCTTATGTACATATTGCAAGCCATGATATGAGTTGCCTAACGTGCTGTTAGAATACTCGGGTTTGTACAAGTTTACGGTAAGGGTAATGCGGCTGCCGTCAGTCTTTCCACCCAGAACCACAGCCGAAAAGACACCAGGACATTGCGTTATGGTCAAGATTGACAACTGTCATGGAACTATAGATTATCACGGCGATTTGAACATGGTTTCGATTTGCGATGTGCCTGAAAAGGGTTCCCGAATGGCAACTGTCCAGTAGGGTGTGTGTATCGCGCTTCCAACTCTTTGAAGCGTGCGTCGCATGTCGTACCACCATGCTTAATCTAAATATGAAAATGCTGTTCGTTGAATGCGTACGCTTCTTCGACCCTTCACAGCTTCACCTGATGCAGACTACAAGTGCCCAGGTAGGTGCACTTAATTCACGGATCGGATTTTCCCAAGGTGATCCGGTCGATGCTCTCGGGAAGGGGGCTAAAAAATTCCACTAGGGCTTCATTTATCCAGCCAGATGAAGAAAGCCTGCGGAAAGTGCGATGCATGCATGGCATGACGCGGGAGGAGACTACCACCCTGTTCGCGATGATGATCGCTAAACAGAAGTGATTTATCTCAAGGAAGGAATCCTTGACGTCAACACGTCCATATGACGGAAGGCTGCATGGTCTATAATGACGGTTACACAAAAAATGCGAGTTTGCTATTTCAGCCCAGATGATCTTATACGAAACCACGACCTGAACAAGTCAAAGCGCGCAAAAACCACATATTAGTGCAGTCAGCTCTTTTGAAGCATTCGAAGGCTTCGGCAGCAGCAGTTGGTGACAAAACGTTGTCCAAACCTGGTGAACGTCAACTGCCTTGTCCAACGATTAGACATTGGTCGCTTTCGTTCCTTTTCGTGTGAGAGTAGTTTGTGCGGAACAAACTGGTTGTGCGGAATTACAGAAATAGTGAAGGAAGGAACGAACCAGCTCATATAATAAGACTCACATACCATTAAACAAGCAAGACCGTATCGTAAGGGTAACCTGCCGTGCCCATTTGCAAATCATGGGTCGTTATTGACGTCTGCTACGAAGAGCAAAAATAGCACGTAGCACGCCGGCACGCACCCACGCATGCGCACGCATCAAAGGGCATCAATCAAGCCTAGCAGAGCGACTGTGTTCCGGCTGCCGACACAAATGACAGCGCGCTTCAGTTTATCCGAAAATCTCAATCCTCTCAATGGTTATACGTTGCACACGAACGTTATGTTAAGGACGTTATCGTAATTGTATTTCCTTCATCCTAAACAGCGCGCTTCAGTTTCCCACCCGATCTCCCACGCAACGGGCGAGCGGATGCAGCAGATGTAACCCCCTCCCACTGCCCTGATCTCCCTCGTCACCCGCCATCTCGGCCTCTCCGTCTTCCAACTTCCTTACCCGATCCCATAATGTACCAACGAGCCCCAAACCGCCTGCGGACCTGTCTGAATGAAGAACGCCAGGCTATCACATTTACCATGTGCATCAAATGTGCCTTTTCATAAACCTCTGTGACGTGAGGGCACTTACCATATGTGCCCTCACAGAGGGACGGTGCCATGTCGTGACACCTCTCCCTGGTGCCGCCTGTCTCACTCTCCCTTTCCCCCTCCCCCCGGTCCCCCCCCCGTCGCTTACTCCGCTCCCCAGCCCTCCGGTCTCATTCTACCCTTGAGGGTTTGGTTCTCAGTTTGGTTGCCCTCACGTAGTCGTGATCGCACAAACACATAGATTACAGGCCCGACCCCGGAAACATAGTCTCCCCACCGACAGCTCACCCGTGGCTGGGGCCGCCGGCTCGCCACGTTCAGGTATCTCCTGGCCAGGCAACTCCACACAATGAGCCTATGAGCCTATGAGGGTATCCGCGCCTCTCATCGATCAGGACCTCCGGCCACTGACCGGCCGGCCGGATGTCCCGATCATCCGAGTGACGTTAAGCTCCAGGGGGGCTATTGCTTGTCTAGGAGATACTGCACGCGGCGAGCCGGCGGCCACAGCCATGGGTGAGCCGTCGGTGGTGGCGGCGGCAACTCGTACCGCCATTGCTGCTGCCGGCGCGGTTCCAGGTGCAGCGGCGGCGGCAGTGGTGCCCGCCCACGGCCTGGCGCTGCGCGGCCTCTGTACGGCGTTCAAATTGGGTGCGATAATGGCCCGTAGGGAGTACGTGGCGGGGGAGGGTGGCCGCGCACCCGAGGCGCCCACTCCGCGTCGAGCCAGGCCTCCGCCGCCACTGCCGCCACCTGCAGCGACGGGGGCGGGAGCAGCAGGGGACGCATTGCTAGATCCGACGCCACTGACGCTGAGCCGACCGCCGAGGCCCTTATCCAGTGGGCGCAAGCGGCCCGCGGTGCCAGGCCGGAGGCTGCCTGCCAGCGGCAGCGTTGGCGATGGCGGCGGTGCCCCTGCCGACTCCGCTGGCTCCACCTGTGGCGGCAGCCCTGTAACTGCCGTACCACGCAGGTCAGGTACGGCAAGGGCGCCGTGCGCCACCACAACTGGCATAGCGGCAGGAGCCCCGCTGCCTGCCAGTTGCATGAGCGGGAACTCCAGGGACTGCACTAGGTCAGGTGCGACGGTCTTGAGAGCCGCGAGAGTGCGTCGCAGTGCCGCATTTTCCTCCTTAATGACGTGATGACTGGATTTCAGTTCCTCATACCTGGATGCAATGAAACGCATTTCGGTACCCGAACTTCATGTCCAAAATCCAACAAACAATTTATCGAAATATATGTTACCTGAGCCAAGTCGCGTCTATTTCGGGGAACACACACACACATATATATACTGCATATATAATATAATATAATATAATATAATATAATATAATATAATATAATATAATATAATATAATATAATATAATATAATATAATATAATATAATATAATATAATATAATATAATATAATATAATATAATATAATATAATATAATATAATATAATATAATATAATATAATATAATATAATATAATATAATATAATATAATATAATATAATATAATATAATATAATATAATATAATATAATATAATATAATATAATATAATATAATATATACCCTAAATAATATAAACCCTAATATATTATATTATATTATATTATATTATATTATATTATATTATATTATATTATATTATATTATATTATATTATATTATATTATATTATATTATATTATATTATATTATATTATATTATATTATATTATATTATATTATATTATATTATATTATATTATATTATATTATATTATATTATATTATATTATATTATATTATATTATATTATATTATATTATATTATATTATATTATATTATATTATATTATATTATATTATATTATATTATATTATATTATATTATATTATATTATATTATATTATATTATATTATATTATATTATATTATATTATATTATATTATATTATATTATATTATATTATATGTAGTGTATCGTACAAACAGAGAGAGAACGGGTGACAGGCTTGTCTTGACACGACTCGCCATAAAATTTCATTATATGTTTTTCACTGTACGGCATCTTGTAACTCATTTACCCAACCCGACATCAGGTACATCCACCCCACTGACCTACGGGACAAAATATCGGCCTGTATGGGACTGAGCGTTGACCGCCCGAATAGGAAATTTGAACCAGAGCCCCGGCCACCGCCACCGCCGCTGCTGGTGGGGCCGCCGTCACCTCCGCCACCGCCGCCTCCACCCGCCACCGCCGCCAGTCCATCCGCAGAGGTCCCCGCCGGCACCTGCGTCACTGCAACGTACTGCTGCTCCAGTTTAAGCAGTCGTTCGAAGACATCATTCTTCACGAGGCGCTCGTTGCCCAGGTCGGTTTTCAAGCGGGCAATCTGTGCGGTAGGAGAGGCAGAAAGGTGTCAGAAAAATGGGGAAAATGTCAGATCAATATATTTCCAAATAATGTCAAAAGATATGTAGAGAGGTAGAGAACGGGGAGTTAGGGAAAGAGAGAACCTGTGGACCCTCAGGCAGATGTAGCCTCCCTGTAGTAGTTGAGTGCCGCAAAGGCCTCTTGAGATGCTGATAAGCTGCTTCTGCACCTTGATATTGTGCTGGTGTGTGGGCCGTACATGTACGACTACTACACTCTTCCCCCTCTGGAGGGCAGGTCTCGGGCACTATGTCCCTGGCAGCTGACACTAATCGTCGCCGCTCAAATCGAGTGCCGATCCAGGGCTCAATTTATCCCAAGAACTTTACAACACAGCCTCCTCCTCCATCCCCTCCATCCCCTACCTCCTGCTGCATCTGCCGGCGCTCCAGCTCCCACTGCTGTCGAATCACCTCCAGCTCAGAGTCCGTAGCCAGGAGCGTCCCGCTCCCACCCAACCGGCCGCTACTGCCGCTACTGCCGCCGCCCGGTCCGCCCGTGCTGCCGCTGCGACCCCGCTGCGGTGGGCCCTGCCCCGAGGGCCCTATGGTCCCCCCCATCGATAGCTGCTGCTGCTGCTGGCGGTGCGCTGCCAGGAGTTGAGAACCCAGGTGCTGCATAAGGCCCTGTTTGCTATTGACCCATTCTTGCCAGGCCTCCCGGTGGCGGGTGATTTGTGCCATCTGGAGAAGAAAAGGGGGACAAGTTGCGTGTATTTGGGGTGGGGGGAGAGAGGGACAAAAGGGGCCGTCCTGCGTCGTGAGCATGTGTCTGTGTGTATTTGTGCGTGTGTGTGTGTATTTACGTTGGTTGTCCGCCATGTGGCGGGCGGCTTAGGGGAAAGGAGAGGGGACAACAAGGAGGCAACCCTCCCTCCTCCCCCCCACTTCTCCCACATTCCCGTCACCCCACGCCAACCCCCTACCCCGGCCGACACCGCCCGCACCTTCATCTTCAGCGCCTCAATCCTCGGTGCGGTGGTGACCTTCCACTTGAGCAGCTTCTTGTTGGAGGCCAGTGCGTGCTTC